>JASSRZ010034070.1:0-19276 GCA_032164315.1 Malacoctenus gilli | reverse complement strand
GTGTGTGTGTGTGTGTGTGTGTGTGTGTGTGTGTGTGTGTGTGTGTGTGTGTGTGTGTGTGTGTTTGTGTGTGCGTGGAGAGAGTCAATTGGTTCAAACAGAGGAATGGTTCACCCGAGAAACCTAACAAGAACTACAATCATGGCTGCTATCGCTGGGGGAACGGGACCCGGTGTCGCATGTGGTTCAGCGGAGGATGCAAGGGAATGGCACTTGTGGGAGACTTTGCCTCCAGCCCTGTCTACCTGTTTTGCGGTGACGATGGAACGTGGACTTAAAGGTGCAGAGGAGCAAAAAAACCCCCAAAACATCATTGTCTCACTAAACGTGTGAATAACATAATTTTTCTTTTAATAATATCATCTATAAATACGCATCGTGAGGCCCGACGGATGTGTGTGCCCGGCAGCACGCGTGACGCCATGGATGAACAGATATACACGTACATATGCATATCATACAACATATGAGAGTGATCGGGGATCATCACGTGAAAGAAAGAACACGCGTTGCGCTCCGGCGACTGTGGGGGTGACAGTATTCTTATGTCTGACGCCGACTCCCGCCTCTGAACGCAACCCCCCCCCCTCCGATCGGGCCTCTTTGAGGTGATACGCAGGTGGGACAGCACAAACGCCCTGGCGCACTTGCAGCTGTGGCGCTGCTCGTGAGAACAAGCACACCCGCATTTCTTCTCAAACGGATGAATGGGGTGAGAACCCCCCACACCCACACCCACAAAAAACAAGACAAGGAAATGATCGGAGATCAACTGAAACGAAACGAGGGGGGACGTTGGGGGGGTGGGTAGGGCTGGAAGGGTGTGGGAGGGGTGTACAGGAGCAGGTGGGCAGAGAAGGGATTGTCTTCACTTTAGGTCCAGGACATCCTCCTCGAAGGATGTGGCGAGTCCGAATGCGCTGGCGAGGTCCGGGCTCTCCGTGCGCAACACCGCCCTCTCCGGCTCCAGCTCCGGACACAGCTGGACGTCCAGGTCACCCTCGCCGGGCTCCGAGGCCGACCTGTGGGCGTGCAGTGGACAGATGTGCCTCAGACAGCGGTGAGGGAGACCACGCGACGTGCTCAGCAGGGATTGCGTTCAACTGCGCGTCACCTGTCGCTGTTGGTGGACGTCAGCGCGCGCTCCGTCGGCTCCTCCTCCGTGTTCCGCTTGCTCATCTTCCTCTGCTTGACCGACCCGCTGTCCGACTTGCCGCTCGGCTCCTCCATCAGGCCTTGGTAGGTTTGGCGCGAGAGGAAACAGTGAGACGTTTGACCCAACAAGTCAAATTTTTACTTCCCAAAGTTCAGCAGACGAGGTTGTGCACAACCCACATATGTATGAAACCACACACTCTGCTGCTCATCCCAAAAATGCACTTTTCTCCTGAAAAACATTGCAAAGGAAAACAAAAAGGCCTTTTTTTGTGTGTGCGTGTTATGTTTCTTTGCTCACATTACTTTAGATCCTTCCGCTCAAACATTCAGGGTCACCAACCAAAGCGATGATCTTTTAGTGAGCTGTTTTTAGACCGTCGCACTTGCACACTTTGCTCCCTTTTTTTTTTCCTTTGCAAGTAACAATAGCTGCCGCAGATCACTGCTGATGTGCATTTCGGAGGCGCTCCTAGCTGCTGTTCCCGCACTTTCATGCATTTTTAAAAAAAATTCTCAGCGGCTTCCCCGCCGCCAAAAATACCACTGTGTGCTTCGCTGCGTGTTCCGGCACCGGTGGTCATTTATACCATCAGTGTTACCATGCAGGACTGGGCCCTTACCACAAAATAAAACCACTGACATGTCGAGCTCCACATCCTCAATGCTTAACACAAAGCAGCCAACTTTACATTTCAACCTTTTAATCAGTTGTAAGCGCAGCAATTTCTCAAAAAATGCCTAATCAGCACTGAAGGAGATGACCACCACATCTTTACTCGCAAGTTTATTGATATCGTAAATGCTGTCTTGTCTGATAAACGTAATTCACTGTCTGAAAACAGATTAGATACAGCAAGCATGTCCGTATTGTCTGTATTTTTAATGATAAACCCTTTTTTCTTGGCATCTGACACCGAAATTTATGGTAGACTCGATGACTGTGATAGTGCGTTCACTGGTCTTAGTAAAAAATCGGTCAGACAGCTCCAGCTCATTGAAAATGCTGCAGCCAGAGTCCTCACCAACACAAAGTGGGTGGAGCACATTACACCTGTGCTTCGATCACTGCACTGGCTCCCTGTGCGTCAAAAGGATTGACTTTAAAATCTTACTCCTGGTCTACAAAGCTTTGAATGGTCTTGGACCTACATACATCACGTATTTACTCATCGAGTGTGAAGCATCCAGACATCTCAGACCCTCAGAAAGACTGTTCCTCATGGTTCCCCGAGTCAGAACCAAACAAGGCGAAGCAGCTTTCAGTCACTATGCTCCGCGTCTTTGGAACCAAATTCCAGATCATCTCAGGACTGCAGACTCAGTCACTTCTTTTAAATCAGGCCTCAAAACTACTTTATTTACTCAGGCTTTTCAAGACATTTAATTGCAGGTTGTCTTAAAACAGAATCACTCTCTAAATTTGTTACAATTTTACGAATTTGTTTGCTTTTGAATGTGATTTTAACTGCCTTTTCTGTAAATCACTTTGAATTGCCTTGTGTATGAATTGTGCTATGTACAGTAAATAAACTTGACTTGACTATTGTGGCTGAGAAAGTGGTTCAATAAACTGCGACTTGTTGAGCGTTATGTGTGCGTATATTAGTCGATTTATGCCTGTAGCAAACAGAAGCATGTACACTCAAATCACCACTCAGAAACAACCACGTCAAGGCGTCTTCTGGCAGGCAAAGTATGTTTTTTCGTCTTCTGATGATGCTTCAGGCCCAAACATTCATGGGAGTAAACCTCCACTTGTGAAATAACGAACTTGTGATGGAGCCAAGAATATCGGTGTGGATGGAGGGGAAGGCGTGTTCAACAAGTTTTCCAAATGACGTCGTAGCCAATCAGCAATTAAAACAACTTGGTCTCTGGGTAGAGCTGCATATCATTACCACACCGACCGTTTTAACTGAGGAGGGCAATCTGGCCTGCCAAAAACATCCCCCTGTGAAAAGAATGTTTTTTTTTTCTTTGATAATCGACATACCAACTACATGAATTAGTTTATACTGCCGTGTCATAGCCCCTTTAAAATGTTCATGTTGTTTCAACTTTACCAAGCAGCTCCTTCCGTGTGCGGCTGGCAATCTCCTTGATCTCCATGCGGGACAGCGACAGCGAGTGCGTGGCTGAGATGTGGGGCGTCGGGGGCACCATGGGCAGGGCCGGCGTGGTCAGCACCTTGTTGACCAGAGGCGACTTCAGCGGCCTCTCGATGCTGCGGCCGACCAGGTTGCAGAGGGGGATCTTAAAGATGTGCTTGCATGTGGCTTCGCCTGCGAAGGTTAGGGAATGGGGGGGGTTAGAGAGAAAAGGGTGAGGTGCCACAAAGGGCGCGAGGAGGGAGGGTGGTGACAAAACAGAGGATGAATACAAGCAAAGCTGGGAGCCTAGTGACACATCAGGGGGACGAGCGGCAGCTAAAGACAAATACATGAAGCACTTGGTTGCATTTTTTTTTGTTTAGTTTATTTTAGTTTGTTTAGTCAGTGGGGGTTCTAGACCACAATTACAGGGGGGGCCTGGCAGGAGCCAGCTGCTCTGTTCGAGAGGCCCCTATCTATATGAAAATACATAACCCAACCTTAAAGTATTTCATGATTGACTGTACAAATTAGAGCAATATAACAGCAGCAACTCAGATACAATGATTTTTCAATATTTCAAATTGTAACTTAATTAATTTTCTAGTAATGTTATTCATTATTTTTATTTTTTATAACTTTTATTAATTTTTTATTACTTTTATTATATGTTATTAATTAGTTTTTAAAATTCATTTATTAATAATGTATTGCAACTTAATCTTCATTCCACACATATCTCTTTCAGGGACAATATTAAATGGCATTTGCCCCATTTTTTCATAAATTTAAATCAATAAACATCTAACATCAAACATCTAAACATGTTTGAACAAAACACATTTTTACGGTTCAGTGTAATACTGACTCAACAGCATAAGCTTGAGAAGAAAACTTGCCTCTGTATCTCTCTATCTGGGACTCCACTCAGCCTTCATACATTAAACCAAAGCATCATGGGGGGTGGGGGTGGTAAACCAAAGCATCATAGTGAGACACATGCACTGGATGCAGGGACGATTTCCTAGGAAACACCCTGTTTCGCAATGCCTAACTGTGCCATCGGGAGGCAGTGTTGGAGTTCAGGGGCCACCCGCGGGTGGCGTCACCCGACGAGGGCGAGTCGAAGCTGGCGTTGGCAGAGGTGAGCGCGGCAAGAAAGCCCGTGGTGGAAATGCGATGCGGAGGCACCGAGGAAACAGGACAAAAAACAAACAAAGCATGCGGTTCGTCGGAATATATAATCGTGATGGGAGTGAATAATATATTCCGCATGCATGTCTGCACAAGGGGAAGTGTCTCACTCTATCACACTGGCGACTGTTTTGGCTCTGATTCAGGATGGTCTCTGTGGTTGGTGTCTGAGCTGGTTGGGAGTGGACGATGGCTGACGGCCACAATCTTCACATTGCGGATGCAATCGCGCCAGATGAAAATGACAAAAAAACCCCCCCAAAAAACCTCCCGGAGGAGCAGATATGGCATCCAGTGAGATGGGATTTTTGTCAGCAGCCCTTCAATCCCCCCCCCACCCCCAACTCCCACCCTCCCCAGCATCCACCATCAGACTTTGGCGCCGCTGTTTGGACCACCACTTTGGATCGAAGAGACGGCTGACAAAAGTCTCCATGGCGACGGTGCAATCTGTAAATCATGCTGCGGCAGACATGTCTTCTCCTTCCCTCTTTCCCCTGTTTTTCTCACCCCCCCTCCCCCTGCTCGTGCACAGCCCCTCCCCTCTCGTGCATACCTCCTTTCTGCGTCTCCTCCTCCTCCTCCTCCTCCTCCCCTCTTCTCCCCCTGCAATTCTAACCTCCCTCTTTAGACTGATGCTTTCACCCATGTGTTTGCAGTCTTTTGCCCAGCACTCGATCACCTCTTCCTCTCCTCGTTCTAAGGTCTTCAATTAGTCGGGACGGTTACGAATGGGTGGGGGTGGGGGGGGGGGAGGGAGAACACGTAATGTTCGACTTAACATTCAACCGGCATTCGGAAGGAGCACGTGCGTGTTAGTGGGACAGCATCGTGGGAGCGTTCATGGACTGAGGACAAGCTGCGGCCGAATCTGTCAGTACCTTCAGCATCCTTAGACATGTACAGGGAAAGCTTGGTACCATAGGGGATCCGTATAGAATCTGAACCAGGGATGAAGAAGAGGGTTACACCCGACTGAACACACACACCCACACGCACGCACGCACGCACGCACGCACGCACGCACGCACGCACGCACGCACGCACGCACGCACACAAACCAGCAGACACAGTAAACAAGAGTCCTTGCGAGAGTGACGATTACCTGAACCGGCCTAAAAGCACCCCATCCTCAGCTGATTGGTGAAGCCAACGGATAAACCTTCCACCCAGTTAAATGGGGCCTGTAAATCCCCCCCCCCCCCCTCCCGGTGGTGCGGCAGCAAGTATCAATGTGAACTGTCCCTTCAACACACCAAAGAATGTCATATCATAGTCTTATGACCTTCAACTAATGACATCTACTAAGTTTGTGTGTTCTTTTCCTTGAATGCAGCAGGAGCCATCACCTAATCTCTTGTCCAACAGTATGTCTGCCACCTGCTGGTCACTTATCAGCCATGCCAGTTAGTTGTGTCCCCCTACTCTGACAAACACAGTGTGAAACCCAATGACCGGATCAGGAACAGGGCACGTTTTGATTCGACCAGGCCTTGAAGTGTTCTGGCATGGTGGGGGGCAGACACAGGTGATGGGAAAGTAACGTTGCAATTTCGTCACCCATTTCAAATTGAACATACCTTTGTCACTATAGACATTAAAAAATTTTAGTCTCAAATAAGTATGACTTTGAAAATGTGCTGTCAAGTGTACCGTATTTTCTGCACTGTAAGGCGCCGCTAAAAACCTCCAATTTTCTCAAAAGCAGACAGTGCGCCTTATAATCCGGTGCGCCTTATATATGGACCAATATTGAGCCACAACAGGTCTCGCAACTATGGCAAGCAGCCGCCGACTTCAAGCGCGCAGTTCATGCTGGGATATATGACTGCGCGAGGCGTCCCGTTTCATTTCAATTCGTGTGTTTATGTGAAGACCCCAAAATGGCTCCGATTAAGAGACATGCTTATGACGCAGAGTTTCAACTCAAGGCGATCAGTCACTTCGTAGAACACGGGAAGAGAGCAGCAGCAAGAGAATGTAACATTAACGAATCAATGGTGCGGAAGTGGAGGAAGCAACAAGATGACCTGCACCCAGTAAAGAAGACTGTTTATTCATTTTGGGAGTGAACGGAGTTGTCAGAATGCTGGTTTGTTATCTATTAATAAAGTTTGACTGACGTATTTGACTGTTTTGTTGACATTCCCTTGAGTGCAACTCCATTTAATGGATGCATAAAGTAACCCCAGCCTCTACTGTAGCGTCTATTCTATGCGCCTTATAATGCAGTGCGCCTTATAGTGAGGAAAATACGGTATCTAGTTCTTTCACAGTGTGTTCTTCAAACTAAAAAAATAACCCTAAAGAAACCATAGATTGTGTTTGTTAATAAGATTCAGACAGTCAGTTTATTGGCAGACTGTTGGTTATACATTGAGGGGCATCAAGGCTAATAGTCTGAAATGTTCTGAGGAATCGTCATGTAAATAGCTGCACATCTCAGGGTCGAGAGAGCACCCAAAGTCAAGCAGGGCCCCACGGGCTACAGTGACATCCATCGAACCTCAAACACCAGAGCTGTTAAATCGACATCCCCGGGGCTTACCATCTGCAAGTGGCGACGGGAACACGGGCATCTCGTAACCAGTGGGCGTCTGCGGGGAACTCTGGGAGCTGGTGTCTCTCGAGCTGCAGTTGGAGGCCGAACTCACGGGAGCCAAGGACACAAAGTAGATGTCCGACTGCGGGGAGGAGAGAAGGAGCGGGAGGAGCCAGAACAGGATCAATATGGAGGTGGTGACCGCAGAGAAAGAACGGCAAGAGAGAGCTGTGACCCTGGACGCAAACGTGACATAACTCAAGAGCGGCCCAATGCCCCCCCCCCAACAGGTAACACAAAGTATCCGTGCAATATATTCAAAACAAACACCAACACGTCAACAAATCCCTTCCAGAATCGGCACCAAAAACAGAAGAGGCACGACTGAATTAGAACGAGCAGCTGAGCACAGATCTATCTCATGTATATGAATGTGTCCAGTCAGGCACCAGTGACACGGCTTGGCCCCCCCACCTCCCCACCTGGCGAAGACTCAACTCAACCAGAACTCAACCAGAGTCGACGGGCTTCAACTTGTAACCCGTGAGTTGCCCAATGACTGTGAGGTTGCTGGTTCCAATCGCTTTTGGGGGTCATGGGAGGAGTGGGGGTGGGGGTGGGGGTGGGGGGGCTCACCTCCGCCACACCGGCCAGCTGCGGTTACAAACGCGTCTTACCACAACAGAAGTCTGAATGGACAGCACAGCCAATGTGGCTCTTTAAGATGGACACCAAAAAAAAAAAAAAAGATAAACCAGGCAAGTACGACAGGAGTTGATTGTTCCCACTGACCCGAGAGGCGGTCAGTTGCAGCTCCGGGACCACTGCCGTGTACACCAGGTTGCCGTTGACCACCAGGCGGATCTCTATCGAGTCCGTTGTGAAGGCCAGGATGTAGGGAAATGCGCACACTGTGAAGACAACACATGCTCAGACAAAACCGGCTGCACATGTTTGAGAGAAGGAAGGCTGCAGAGAAGTGGTGCGCATGGAACCAAAGTCTAGAGCTCTAACTTTCAAAAACAAACAGGGTTGTGTGGCACACCTGGGGCAATGAAACAAGAACAGAACATTGATCGTTGGGACTTATTTTTTATTACAGTTTGAGTATCTCTTTTACTCCTAATCATACTTTCAGAGTATCTTTCGTTTTTTTGTCCACATGGTGTGTGAGGAGGCTGCTTAATGAGGTGCACAGTAGCCTATAGTAGCAGCATTCGCACTCCTGCAATCAACAGGGTCGCGATGTCCACTCGTGCTTCTCCTCATCACCTCTTGCATTAATGATGCCGCGCACGCACTTCAGCATGCACGCGAAACACACACGGACTCGTCTCAGCCTGTGGGATGCTTGTGGTTATACATGGTGTTTCCATGGCAACGGCAAGCTGCGGCACGGCTGGCGGCAGCATGTGCAGGGTGGGGAGGTTTGGAGGGTGGGGCCCAGGCACTGCTGCAGCAGCAGCAGCAGCAGCAGTAACCTACCCATGGCGTTGGGCATCTGGTTCCAGCTGAAGTGGAAGTCGGAGGTGTTGGACTGGATCATCGGTGTGGAGCCGTTAAACGGACAAACTTTCTTATAGTAACACACATCTGCAAAACAGAGTGAGCGTGATTTAGTACAGGAAATGAATGTTTTTAGTGCTGTTTCACTCTTTTAAAAAAAACAAACAAAAACAAACAAGAACAACAGCTGATTGTTGTGTTGATCATAAATGGTTGATTTTATAAGTTAAGTGAGTTTTTAATAGCGCATTAAGTGACTGCGAGATTTCCTGCAATGTTTGGACTGATGGGCTGGTAATATCTCTTGAATTGTGTCCCAACTCTTTGTTTTCTTTACACAACAAATGACCAACCACCACTTGGTGTTACCACTGGATATTACAAATGAGACTTTACCTGCTCTGAGGCTGGAAAACTTAGAAAAAAACAAAAAAAACAAAAAAAAAACAACTGCCAAAAAGGGAAGTAGGCCTGGAACGAAACTTGGCTTTTATTTCGGAGGCTCCTGTCTTTCTATACTAGTATGAATGGGCATTTTTCAAGCAAGAACGTGTCCATTCGTGGATGAGCCAGGGGGTGACATACTCATAGCCTGAGTGTTCAGAGCCTGATTCCATTAACAGCATGCAGTCTTCTTTGGTTGCACTTTAATGTGTTTGCATTGAGTGTATTTACATGCAGTTTGGGAAAATCAAAGGCCCAACCAGCCTGATATCAGACTTTTCAGTGCATGTAAACAGTTTCATCCAACTGAAATTGGACAGTTCCACCAATTCACTGAGATGACGCAACTAAAACATTATGCAATTGCATGTATCCACCTAATCTGACGACATTCGGAAATAGTGGCATTTCTTCATACAATTAATCGTCATTCAAAAGGGACTTTAAAGTTGTCTACCAGCCTTTTCCAAGATAATATTTTAAAATCCAAATATCCGCTTTGTGAAGATAAAAAATGGGTTTGACTCGGATTTGCATGTGACACAGTCAGAACGAAGGGAGAACTCACAATTGTAGCACAGCAGCAGACCCGCCTCCCCGTCTTCGTACACATCAATGGCAGCTACGAAATTTACCTGCGAGCAAAGGCGAGTCAGTTCAGAGGAGACGTTCCGCTGAGATCCAAAGGTCACATGACAGGATCAGTTTAAATCAATAATGCCCCCCCGCCCCGAGGTTTGTTAAAGGAGAAAGAAAGACGCTGCGTGTTCACATTTATTGCAGCTCTCATTGGAAAGTAAATATGGTCAAAGCGAACAAGGGGGGGATTCATCTGAGCAGCTGTTCTTCCCCGGGTGTGCCCATCCGCTGCTCCTCTTGCCCCTCCCACAGCTTGTGGCCATGAATGATAATGTGTTTTTTCAGTAAACAGGCCGGACGAAGAGGTTCGCTTCTGCTCGGCTTCGATGAACAGCCGGTTTAAAAATACATGGATGGAAAGAGAAAAAAAAACACTGGGGCGAGTGTGCATCCATCCGCGCGCGCGTGCGCGTGTGTGTGTCTGTGTGCATGTGTGCGCCTGTGTGTGTGTGTCAGTTTGTGTGTGCGTGGCTAACCCTGTTGGCTTCCACATGATGGAGCCGGTAGGCATCACCAGTGCTCTCGTTGATCAGGTCAAACTGGTGTTTGTAGGCCACGCAGATCATATTGTCGTTCTCCCCGGTTGGGCCGTCCACCAGCGCCATGACGACGGGTGGGTCGCACAGGCAGATCTCCTGATGGATGGGCAGATTGTCGTTAACATTTTGGCATACACACATTCTGGAAACATTTAGTCACTGAGATGATGTCAGATGGGTCGGAGACGCTTCGGTAGAACGTCACCTGCTGACTAAATCTCCGACTAATCATGGAAGTAACTGCAGCAACTACAGACAATATATGCTGCTTTAATAAATATTAAAAAAGAAGCCTCACAAGTAAATTTACACAATATTTAGTTATTTTATTCACATATTTTGCTCAGTAGTCCCCCCCTCATTCATGCAGAGTTGGCAGTACCCGTATGTACTGAAACTCCTCCACCGGGGAGTCTGGCCCTGTGGCGATGGCGCTGAAGCCTTCGAAGTGCGGATGTTTCCTCGTAATGAGGAGCAGTTTGTTCCTGATGGCTGCTACAATCCTTAGCTCTGAGCCATGGTGGGTGTTGATAGAGTACAAATGACAACCTGGGACACAGGGGGAGGGGGGAGAGGGGGTGGGTGATGAGAGAGAACAATGCAACGTGAATTGGCCACGCGTTTTAGGCCGTGGGGGCTTTTTTTGCGCGGCACAGAACTGTGACACAGATCAAAGCGCCCCGTTCAGACTGCTGGTGCCATACCAGCAGCTGCAAAAGGAAGCTGATTAGGTCACACTTCAGGCTGATGAGACTTTTTTTTTTCCTGTCCGATTGAGTATTAATGACACCCCCGTGAAAAAGCGCTGGGAAGCTTACTTAAATCTTAAATGTGAAGCAAACTGGGACAGATGCTTTCACGCCGATCCGATAGAAAAAACACAACAGTGGGTTGTATGAGAGTGCACCATGTAAAGCTGAGTAAGACTGGACCATAAAGGAGGAGGGCTGGTCTCATCTTAACATTATGAAACAGCTTTAATGACAAGGTCCTTCTTTTTTTTCTCTCTCTCTTGTGCAGTCTGTGCCCTCTCTTAACTACAGTCTCGCTTTCTACTGTACTCCCTTTCTTTCTTTCTTTCTTTCTCTCTTGTGTGGTCTGTGCTTTCTCTGTCTTTCTCCCTTGTGCAGTCTGTGCCCTTTCTTTCTTTCCTGCAGTCTGTGCTCTCTCTCTACTACAATCTGTACTCTCTGTCTCTCTGAGCCTTGACCGCTCTTGTTCTTTTGCTCTTGCTTATGACATTCAGTTCAACAATTATGCGATAATTGTTAAATATCGCATAATTGTAAATCATTCTATCTCTCCAAATATAGTCTTTTTTGTCATCAGTATGAGTCAAAACAGGAAGGGAACCAAGTGAAATCAGTGTCCCTGTTTCTTTTAAGGGACTTAACTCAGAAAGAAACCCAGAAAGCTGTAGCTTCGGCTGAATTAGAGGAACGGCTCTGTGTTCCCACGCCTATTTGTTGTTGGGATTGATTTGCCGTGCATGCGGCGCTTTGTAATTTCCTGCAGGCCTCGCGCCACTGGCGTACCTTTGGTTTTCTCCAGTTTGTTCTCGCGGCTGTCACTTTTGCCCCTGACAAGCTGCCGCTCCTCCAGGCCTCGCTTCATCGTGCCGAGCCGGAACACGTAGAGCCGGGCGTCCTTCCCTATAAAACGAAAAGTGAAAAAGGCGAGCGTCCGCTCATCAGGAAGGTGGCCGTGAATTTGCCGCCTCTCCTTTTTCTCTCTTTTCAAGCGTCCTCCCACGGCCAAACGACGGCGCCGCTCTGGAGGAGGAGGATCACGGGAAAGCTCCTCGAGACTAGCGAGCCCCTCCGGGGCTTCCCGGGGCTCAAAGCGAACTCGCGGTGGTGACAAACACTCATGCTGTTTCGTAATCGCCATCAGAACCTGGTGAACCCTGCTTGTCAATATTAGGGCTCGTTCGTCAGCTGCAGAGGACTTAACTGCATGCACGTCAGCTCTCTATAGGTCAGCTTCCTTAGATTACAGCACACGATCAATGTGTCGACTGGTGGGAAGGGTAAGTGTGTACTCAACAACAGGGAGAGAGGCCGAGATGACAGAGATGAACCAAGACGTACTGTAAATACGGTTCTAAGTCAATGGGAGGGACATAAAGGATGGTCTTGCGGATGATGTGCAGAGAGGGTGGGGTGGGTTGGGGGGGCCTGAAGCAGTGCCCCCCCCCATCTGAAGTTTACCTTTGTCAGCTCGGGTGATGAGCAGGTCCTGAGGCTCGAGAACGTGCATCTGCTTCACCACCATGGTCCTGTCAAACACTTGCACTGGAAGCGGAGTCAGCGGAGTCTGACTCTCTGAGATAAAGAACACAGTCGTGAAAGGGGGCCCGAAGCCAAAGACTTTATAAACAAATAATAACTAAACAAATAAATGAAAAAATAATTTAAAAATTGGGCAAATAAAGGGGGGATTGTTTGTCACTCACCGCTGCCCGACAACGCTGGATCGGGACCTGAAACGTGGACAACATCATTATCGCTGGCTTGTTCGCTGCCGGCCCTGACATTCACCATAGTATTGAATGGACATGGACGGGCGGCTTAATTTCGGAGGGGCGCGGGCCTGCATCGATCCGGGATGACCTTACCATCCAGCAGCATGACTCCCGCTGCGTCGGTAGCCGCCAGCAGCGACTGACCCCAGGAGTCAGCGCACACGATCTCGTAGGGAAACGTGCTGCAAAAGAGCTGGGACTCCCATGGCTGCGGCACATGAGCAAACAACGTTTGGGTACGTGGGCGTCATTGGATGAGTGTACATATAGAAACCTGGACATAAAACCAGACTTCCCTTCATATATGATCAGTGTTCAAGTTGGGAAACAAAAACAAAAGAGCCTGATGTGGAGTGTAGATTATTAAAAGGATGAATAAAAACTGATTGGAAATGGTTCAACACATTGCAGTTTTTAAAAAAAATAATTTCTGCATTTATTCTTAAGTATTGACATCATTATTGAAGGTGTCATTTGTTATAGAATAAATGCAATTTTTTAAAGTTTTTTTTTAGTTTTAATTATAACTGTGACCATCCCCTGCCCTCACTGGCTTACAGCCATCTCGCTGTGAGTTATCACCAAGTTAAGTGGTGCACAGCAAGGGAACACATTGCAGTCTATCTTTTCGTACAGATATCAGCAGCAGCAGCTGTCTGTCAAACTTTATGAGAGCAAGGCTGTGGTTTTCTATTGGACCCTCAAATACATATAAAAATAGAAACAGATTGTTTCATTTGCTCGTTACTCGAACGGAACACCTTTGGATCCAACAACAGAAGGTGAAGACGCGCTCTCACTTCTTTCCTGCAGAGGCCTGTCGTGACCAGGCTTGTTGGAGCGTCTCCTCTCACAATGGTCTTCAGCTTTAAAGCCTGAGAAAACGGACATATAATAAAGACGTGTGAAAATTCTGTAAACTTTGACAACGGCCACAATGCGACTGAATGTACGGTACATAGTTTACTTATTTCGCTTTTTACAATTTGGTGAAAAAACTGTCATTTGCTCTTTCCTGCTGGGACTACAATAATGTCAATTTGAATGAACTACTCTTCTTTGGTTTTTCAGCCTAAAGGTCCAGTGCTCGCCATGGGGTCACACAAGAACCTGAAGAGTCACAAGTGTTATTGACAGTCACGAATGGAGTTTGGTTCACAAACTTGATTTGTTTTTATAAGTTTTAATGCATTTTTTTAAAGTCCAGCTGAGTTTTTTTTCTTCTATATGTGGGACAACGCTTCCTCACGAGATCATCGAGTGGAAAAATTTCCCCGCCCTGATTTCTTTACAAAAAGACAGAAGAAAGAGTGTAATATTGCTCAACTTCTTATAATAACCCTATTAATAAAAAAAAAAAAAAAAATTGCGATGGGCAACGATTAAAATTTTTCATCAAAATTAATTGCATGTTTTCCTGGATTAATCCCAATGAACTGCAATGAGAATGCAAAATCCAACCATGTATTCAAAAGTGATGTTTAGTGCTCTTTTTTTGGAATATTCACCCACATGAACAAGAGTGTCAAAATGTTTGTTGTGCAAACAATATCAAAATCAGCACTTGTTAAAAAGTAACAGTTAAATAACATATTTGGTGAAAAAACTCTATGTAAAAAATGGAAATACAAAAATTTAAGCTGATTGCCACTGCCAGGGCATTTAAGTTATCCTGGTTTTTTTATGAAAAATAAATACAGTCTACACACAAAATCCTGAGCCACAGGTATACCAGCAGAAATGTTTTTCTGTACTCCTGTAATGAGACAATTCAGCTTGGCAGTGGCGACAAACGACTTTTTTATGGCTCCACAGCCGTCGGCAAGAGACGTTTATAAAATAAAAGCATGTGAATGACATGTGCTAACGGCAATAAAAAAAATGATCTGAGTTAATAGATTGAAGTGTTAGTGCGAAAAAAACACATTACCGTATTTTCTGCACTATAAGGCGGACCTAAAAATCTCCAATTTTCTCAAAAGCAGACAGTGCGCCTTATAATCTGGTGCGCCTTATATATGGACCAATATTGAGCCACAACAGGTCTTGCAACTACGGTAAACAGCCGCCGACTTCAAGCGCGCAGTTCATGCTGGGATATATGACTGCGCAAGGCATGCCGTGTCATTTCCATTGGTGTGTTTATGTAAAGACCCCAAAATGGCTCCCATTAAGAGACACGCTTACGACGCAGAGTTTAAACTCAAGGCGATCATTCACGCAGTAGAACACGGGGATAGAGCAGCAGCAAGAGAATGTAACATTAACGAATCAATGGTGCGGAAGTGGAGGAAGCAACAAGATGACCTGCACCCAGTAAAGAAGACTGTTTATTCATTTTGGGAGAGAACGGAGTTGTCAGAATGCTGGTTTGTCATCTATGAATAAAGTTTTACTGACCTATCTGACTGTTTTGTTGTCATTCCCTTTAGCGCATCTCCTTCTAATGGATGCATAAAGTAACCCCAGCCTCTACTGTAGCGTCTATCGTATGCGCCTTATAATGCGGTGTGCCTTGTATACGAACAAAGTTTTAAAATAGGCCATTCATTGAAGGTGCGCCTTATAATCCGGTGCGCCTTATAGTGCGGAAAATACGGTAATTTGCCCAGCCCTGAAAAAACGACAACCTTGAGTGCAGAGTCATTGGTGTTACAGTTAGGCCAGTTTTAAACTGTACGTAAAGACTTTGTCAAATAACGATGTTTAAAAAAACAACTTAAACTACCTCAAATGACAGAGAAATCAGCAGGGCACTCAGAAGAGCGCATACCTCCATTCAGACACTTGTCACCAGGCTGAGGCAGCACAGAGCAGCCCACCCATGCAACGTGATAAGCTTGTTAGCATTCTGAGCACTTCTCCCTCCCTCCCTGCCTCCCGACCCTCTTGCTTTAGCCTCTTGCTTCATTCTCTTAAAGAGCAAGAACACCTTTAAAAAAAAAAAAAAGCACCACGGAAAGGCCACTTTTCATGATTTTTTGGAGGACCAGATGACCTGGATCACCACCAAAATGTAGTCACCGGACCCTTGTACCACTCAACACCCCACCATGCCAGCTTTATCCAAATCCACGGAGGACTGCATGAAGCTTTCAGCTGGAAAACGGCCTCCGATCAGACTGGAAATTATTGCCAATCGAAGCTGCGTGCTCGGTCACCGCCGTTCGCGTGTCTGTGCAAACAGGCAAATTGAAGATAATGTAATCAATAGCAGGAGCACAAACGGCCAATCGGTCGGTGCCATATATGGGAGACACAGAGAGAGAGAGAGAGAGAGAGAGAGAGAGAGAGAGAGAGAGAGAGAGAGAGAGAGAGAGAGAGAGAGAGAGAGAAAAGCACCCCCCTAAGGGAAGCAGACATCCATCAGGTGGCGAAACCAGTGAGTCCTGGTTTCGTTGGGTTTGGCTGAGGACAAACGGCTCGCCTCCACAAAACTGGTATAATCGATAACTCGACGTGGGCTGCCTCCTATTGTTGTCCTGCTTTACAGCTCAGCGCGTCCGTGCTTCTGCTTTGTGCAAATGAACGGAAATCAACAGAGACGAGGTGGGAGAAGCCAACAGGAACTCGGATGAACAAAGGCCAGCAATGTGGAGGTAAAGAGACGGAACCGACGCAGCTCTGTCGCTCAGTCTTGTCCTGGAGTCGCTTCTGAATTTGACAATGTAATTACCTCCAGCAACTGCGTGATGGCCACTGTTTTTTACTGTTTACTGACAATGTCGACGAAGAAAAGAACAGAGGAAGCTTCCCTAACAGGCTGTGTTCAGGCAGTAACAAACAGATATGGTGATTAAAGTATTGGAGAAGACATCTTTTACATGACAGGGTTACCTTGGGGCAAGGCCATGAGGTGGAGGGCGGGGGGGCAATATACCCAAGCCCCTCCCCCCAAGCTCCCCAGAATCGACTATGCCTTACTGATGGTGGGTTACGTTACGAATCCTGCTCTCCTGCTCCTACTTCCACCTGAGACCATCCATTCATTGGGTCAAGCAAAGTGGCCTCATTGTCCATCATGTGTCGTGTAGTGTACTATTTTAACTTGCTGCGCTGTGTCGCTCAATGGCCCCATATCTGGTGCCTTGGAGTAATCATTGATAAAACAATGTTCTGCAATTGAAGTGATTCAATCTATAAGCTGGGAAAAAACTCAGAGAGTCGCGGTTCAAAACATAGACTTTCGCTTCAGGAGTTTTTTGTTCCCTGCGACATATTTCCAGACATAGTTGCTGTAGAATTACGATGACATCCGGTGTCATGGAGGCTGAGGCAGCCTGATAATGGCCCTGACTGGACAGTGGCTTAGAAATTATGATCCCTGCCTCATTTTTTTTTTAATGCAGGAAGTGACATTGCACTATTATTGCCTTTAATTGACGACCGTATTTTCCGCACTATAAGGTGCACCGGGTTATAAGGCGCACCTTCAATTAATGGCCTATTTTAAACTTTGTTCATATATAAGGCACATAGAATAGACGCTACAGTAGAGGCTGGGGTTACTTTATGCATCCATCAAATGGAGCTGCACTCAAAGGAATGTCAACAAAACAGTCAGATAGGTCAGTGAAACTTTATTAATAAATGACAAACCAGCGTTCTGACAATTCCGTTCACTCCCAAAATGAATGAACAGTCTTCTTTACTGGGCGCAGGTCATCTTGTTGCTTCCTCCACTTCCGCACCATTGATTCGTTAATGTTGCATTCTCTCACTTCCCGTGTTCTACTGCGTGACTGATCACCTTGAGTTTAAACTCTGCGCCGTAAGCGTGTCTCTTAATGGGAGCCATTCTGGGGTCTTTACATAAACACACTGATGGAAAAGAAACCGCACGTCTCACACAGTCATATATCCCAGCATGAACCGTGTGCTTGAAGTCAGCGGCTGCTTACCGTAGTTGCGAGACCTGTCGTGGCTCACTATTGGTCCATATAGAAGGCACACTGTCCACTTTTGAGAAAATTGGAGGTTTTTAGATGTGCCTTATAGTGCGGAAAATACGGTACTTGGAACCAACTAAGATCTATCATACATCTCAAACAATGCCAGTTCCCACTATGTGGCCCAAATGGGTTTAAAAAGCAGGAGAAAAATTAAAATCGCGAGAAAATGTTGATCGAACAGAAAAAGCCTCCGAATGAATCCAAAATGCAACAGAAGCAAATACGGTATATGTTTTTTGTTTCTTTAAAAAAAGTAAAAAGTAAATTCATTTTTGGGTCTAACTCCAATGTGTTGATATTTTACACAGCTTTAAAGATCACCAATGTACAAATAATTACAAATTGCATACAAATTGTCATCTTTTAAATGTTCGAGAATAATTCACAGGATGCACTAGACTCTAGGACTAGACACTAGATGTGCTCCTTACGGGGGTTCCACAGTTAAACAACTTTGATGGTTTTAAGCATTTTTTTCATGGATTTTTTCTTAAATGGAACTCATCAGGAAATTTTTGTCTAACAAAGGAAACGGCTGCTTAAAGTTCACAGATGCTTTAAAAAAATTATTCAAATCAGTGCTAGAAAAAAACTGTGTTTTTCTGCTCGGACAAGAAACTCTTCAGACTATGTCTTGATGTGAATGGAGCACCTGATTACAGCTGAGAGCTGAACAAGTGCTCTCCATCAGAGCAGCTGATTAAAGCAGCTTACAGCGACAACTGGAATTTGTAGAGCCACACTCACATAACTCCTTCACACTGCACTGTGTGAAGGAGTTATGTTTCTCCTCGGGCCACTAATTAAGGTCTATATGTAATAAGATTCTTATTCTACACACTCAGCCCCCCAACAGTCAGACTGGCTCACCGCGTAATTTACCGATGATCTTGCACGGTGGTGTCTAATGTTCACGCATTTTTAAAAGTACATATATTCACTTGTTTTGTAAGAGCATTTGTCAGTGTTCTATGTTGTTTGTACTTGTTGAACAGCCTTTTATTTTCCTTTATTTCCATTTCCTTCAACTACTCCTTACTTGCATGAGGCTCCATCTTCAGTTTCATTGCGCTGACAGTTTGTGTGAGTGTGCACATGCACACGTAAAAAAAAAAGTGCAGATGTGTACGTATGTAGTGTCTTTCACCTTAAATGGCATCTAAAAAGTGTTTAAAAAATGATTTTTAATGTCCGTCTAACATCATTTTGGAGGCTAATGATAAAAATAAAGTATGTGGAAAGTAAAAAAAAAATTAAAGATATAAAAGCCAGAAGTCTGTAGAGTTGCATGGTACACACAGTACCCACAGTACACCGTCGCGCCAAATCATAACGGTTCCTACGATCCTACAATTTAGAGACGACGATACTACCGTGGATGACAACGACCCAGTGCCAGTTGCAGCGGCCGCGGCCCGCCTCTGCTCTCCCACCAGCTTCTCACTGCATGCTTCTGACTGGCTGTTTGCGGCTTACGAGTGACGTCTGGGGATACGATAGGCTGTTTGCGCACTGTGGGCCCGCCTGTATTTAAAGCTGATTGGCTGTTGGTGTGTTTTTACCAGCAAGAAGGAAGTCTATCAAGTCAGCTCCGCTACGATAAATAGTTCGACAAACAAACAAACAAACAAACAAACAAACAAACAAACAAACAAACAAACAAACAAACAAACAAACAAACAAACAAA
>JASSRZ010034069.1:0-19282 GCA_032164315.1 Malacoctenus gilli | reverse complement strand
GCAGCGCTACGGGCAGCGCTTCTTCAGGACCTTCCTGTCCGCCCTGCACAGTGAGCAGCCTCGCGCGCGCACGCACACACGCACACAGGAAGTGATGCTCCTCCTCCTTCGTCCTGATGATTCAGGTGTGTGTGCTTGGTGGTCTTGTTGCTTTCAGAGGGAATAAACGTTTATCCTCCAGCTGCTGTCAAGCCGACCTGCGACTGGCTGACAGTGAAGGAAGACGCATTCTTAGTCGAAAGGTAACACACACACACACACACACACACACACACACACACACACACTCAAAGGTCACCAGTCACTCCACAACACAACTCAGACACTGAGTCAGGGTGTGTGTGAACAGTCCGCAGGGGTCAGCAGACGGTGAGATTGTCTCAGATGAGGCGGTGCCCATGGCAACAGAGATGAGACAACTGGACATCATCACCACAAAGCCACACCACATCACCACAAAGCCCCAAGGAGATGAGCTGAAAAGTCCCAAAGTCAACGGTAACACACCCCCCCCCACCCCCCACCCCCCCCACACACACACACGGTGTTAGAAGTATCCCCCCTCTGTTGACCTCCCCACCTCCTCCTGCAGACTCCTGCCTCCTCCCGAAGACAGTCGGCCCATGTCAGAACTTCACCCTCGTGTGGTTCTTTGACCCTAAAGTCCGCAAGTGTTCTCGGTTCTGGTACGGAGGCTGCGGAGGGAACGGGAACCGCTTCAGGACCCAGGAGGAGTGCAGAAGAACCTGCGCGGGCCACAGCCGAGCAGAAGCCGAGGAGAAGCAGAAGAGGAGCGGAGGAGGAGTCAAGCAGGAGCCGAGGCGGAGCTGAGGCGGAGCTGCTCGCCTCCTGTTTAAAAGCTGAGAGGTTCTGTGTTCTAACTGTTCCACTGATCTCTGAATAAAGAGCGTTTCAGCTTAAAATCCAGACGTCCCGTTCCATCTGTGACTTCTGTTGTGGCGTACGCGAGCAGCCGGCCTCGGCGGCGGCCTCGGCGGCGGCCTCGGCGGCGGCCTCGGCGGCGGCCTCGGCGGCGGCACGGCAGCTTCTTTCCGAAGTTTCCAAGCAGGAGGGAGGCCCTCAAAATCAGTCAGCAGTACACAGTGCTCAGAGTACTCCGAGTACTGCTTCTGGCTGCCTGCATGGGCTGGTACCACTGTGAGTGGCCACGCAGCGCGGGGCACCTGGTGCACGTACACCGACAACAACGAGGCCACTTTTGAATGGAAGCTCACAAACAGGTTGCTGCTCCCTTGCGTCACTTCTCCACCCTGAGCTCCCGTCTCGAACCGAAGCGCTGCTGCGTCCACACTCGGGTCCCCGTGTGTGCAGGAAGGGCCACCGTGCTGCCTCGCTCTGATTGGCCGCTGCGGGACCCGCTGAACGGTCCGGGATCCCTCCCACTCTGCAGGCCACACATGTGCCCCTCTGTCTTTGGGTCTCCGGTTGCCACGGTGACTCCCGCTGCCAGGGCTTCATCCGGTTACACATCAGTTGTTTGAACCAGATGACGTCACTGACTGCCGACAGCTTCAGGCGGAACAGTGTAGTACTGCGACTCTGCCACACGGTGGCGGCAGAACATAACACTGTTTTTCCTAACGCTGACACACGAAAGCTCATTCTTTGAGGCTAATGCTCAGCAGCCTCTAACAAACAAGTCACTTAACAAAACAACAACCTGAAGATATTGTTGCCAGTTGGACACCGATCCCAGATCGCTCCCTCTCTTCGCAGAACTCCAAACACATTCTGGGTGACAAAGTCCTGCGCGGCAGGTTGGAGGTAGGAAGGAAGCGCAGCCACCGCCGGGCGTCAAGGGTCACCAGCGGACTGGCCGGGCAGCGTTTCATAAGGTCATCAAACCAGTCGGAACCAGTTCAGGGTGCTCGGACCAGTTGAAGGTTGATCTCAAAGAGGCGGCAGAGCCGGAGGAAGAGGAGGAAGAGGAAGACCACGAGCAGCACTGTCATGTGAAACGTTTCGGTCCTGACTGATGACGTCTCTCAAGTGCGGGAGAACGCAATTACAGACAAGTGCGGTGTTGAGAAACGGCCAAATTCGCATTTCGGCCAGTCCGGCTAGATACCCGAATGTGAACTTGCCACGCCCATTTTACCGAGGATGCTTCGGATGGAGACTCGTGTGGACTCGGACAGCCATGTATCCCAGAATGCATTTCACGACAAGCAGCGATGGCGGAGGAGGGAACACGCAACTGTCGGCTTCAGATAAATATGTCTATTGACTAATTTAAAGTTTAAAAAACGAGGACGGTGTTTGTTTTATGTAGTTATTTGATTTTTGTTAAACAATTCTGTGAAAATCACCGGCGGCAGACACCGAAGTCAAGGAAGTGACGTCACGAGTACGCTGCCGTTCCAGTTGTCGAAAAACCGTACTGCGAACTCCCGTCCTCGGGAAGTTTCCAAGTCCGGGAGTCCCTATCGGCGGACTTGGGATTGAGAAACGGCGAATGTGGTTCAAGGCTTGTGGTTCACACATTCGTCTCTCCACAGCACACACCTGCGAACACACACGCTGCGCAGTCAGTGTGCCTGTATGTGTGTGTGTGTGTGTGTGTGTGGGCGGGGGGGATCCGAGTTCAAGTGAAGGAGTCGAACTTGCGGCCGTGATACTTAGCGTTAGCAACTGGCTACTAGCAAGTCGTCGGGTTTGCAACTTGGCCGCAATGTTGCCGAAACCTGCGTTGCTCAAACGATGTTTTACGCATTTGTGGAGCCCTCCGGACACGTGACGCGACATTGCTTCCCGAACTGACTTACGTGGATGCGTTTTGGAGGTTGGCTCGCGACGTCCTCAACGCCTTGTTCTCGTCGCACCTCGGAAGACGCAACATGCACTCCATTGGGAAGGTTTGGGAACTTGCTCCGTCCGGAAGTAGCTGAACGTCGCTCCCGGGTCGGACCACCGGGGCTGCTCGTCTCTGCCGCCCCGCTCGCTGCCCGCGTTTACCTTCAACGTCGCCAGAGTACGTACGTGGTTCTTCTTCTTCTTCGTCCTCTCCCACCCGCGCCTTCCAGAGAGTTCTTTGTGTTTTTTTATTTGGAACGAGTAACGAGGTGACAAATGTCAAAGTAACGAAGCAAATGTATGTTTGGTTTTTTTTACTTTTAAGTGAAGTGAAGTAAAAGTCCTGCTTAAAAAAACTCAAGTAAAGTGCAAATCCGCAAAAAAAATACTTCAGTCGTGTAACGAAATACATCTACTTCATTTCTTTACACTTCTGGAAGATTTGGACGCTGTCGAAGGCCTTTCCATCGCCAGCCCCAAGCAGAGCTCACTCGGAACGGGTCGGAGGGCCTCGACTTCAGGGTGTGCAAGTAAGTGACCATTCAGGCTGTTGCTGGTTCCGTAGGACCCGCCATCTTGCCGCCATCCTGCGCCTTCTGGTACTCCAACCAGGGCTGGCTCAGTGGATAGCGCAGACCAGTGGTACCGCCTTTTCAGGGCACACAACTACAATTAGGTGGCCGAAACCGAGGTTTATTTTCACGTCCAAGTGAAAATGTTGGTGTCAAATGTTTTAAAAAGATGAACGCCAAGATTTAACTCTGTAAATGAGTTTAAGCACGTCTACGTCGGTCGTAGCACTGGGGTGCAGTCGTGGGAGGTGACAGTCGGGTGTAGTCGGAGCGGCGTGTCGTCGTGGTCCTTCCCGAAATCAGTGTCAGTGGACTCTGCTGTTGCGCAACAGGGCGGAAGCAGCCGAGCCGCTGCGGACCAAACGGCAGCCAGGCGCCGCTCGCCGGACGGTTCCGCGGCGTCGACGCTGACGGGGCGGGTCCTCAGCCGGCCAGCTGACCGGTGGCGGTGAGTAAACGCCCACTGATGTGCTCGCAGCTGCTCGTCCTCCTTTGCTGTGGTTTTCAGCAGAACACTGAGACAGTGAGCGTTGTCCAGCCGCGCTGTAAGCTCCTCCCCCCTCGCTGACCCTGACAAACCCCAGACACCGGTGATCCATCGCGTCTCCACAGACGCACTTCTGAGTAATTTGCCGCCATGATGTTGGGAATGCACAGTGTTTATGCGCCGCGACCTTTGACACGAGTCGCTTCGGAGATTCAAGTCCTCCGCTTCACGGTGGGCGCCGGGTTTGTCGGTCTGCCTCGGGTTCAGACCTTGGGACCCCTGAGCGGCTGACGGCGCTCACCGCGGCGGTTCAGCGTGACACGGGACCGAGAGCGGTGATGGAGTTCAGTCCGCCCAAGAGTCAGAGCTGCAAATGAGTAAAATGTGCAGAGTGCAGCCTGGATGTCTGGGGGTGTGGAACCAGCCTGCGAACGTTCACTCAGCCTGTTTGTGAGGTTTTGGTGGGATGTGATGAAATCCTGCTAACGTGCTCCGTCATCCACTCATTCCTCCTGCGGTCGCCGATCGAAAACCAACGCAATCGCAGCCTCCAACTGTTGCGCGTGCGTCTCTCCTCCACGCGCAGCCCGGCCGTGCGCTGCTCATACCGCCCTGCTCAACCTGGTAAAGACAGACTATTGATCTCACGAAGGAGAAATTCATTCGTTAGAAGCAGCTCTTATGGGGAAAACACAGCAAGAAAGGAAAAATGTGCTTTAAAAAACAGCAAAGAAGTTTGAAACGGATAAAGCGACTCTGCTAAACCTGCTTCATAACTTTTGAGCAGTGTTGAAATGAAACTGTGTGAAATGTCGCTGGACGACATGCGTTCCGACAGTAATCGCAGCAGGACTTTGGTAGTTTGCGGCTGTTTGTGGACGGCCGGATGGATTTCTCTGAGAAGGTGTGACAAGATGGTGTGAGGTCCTCCTGGAAGGGATCCAGTGGACGTGTTTACGTTCTGGATGCCTGGGGGAAAAAACGGGAGGCCCAAGGAAAGCGGGCAAGAAAAGAAACACCTGCACCTGGACCCTCACCTGTGTCTCGGCGGTGTGAGGAGGTCAGGTGGGCAGTGGTTCAGGGGGCAGGCGGTCAGTAGGTGTGCAGGGGCGCCGAAAATAAGAGCCACCGCCGGAGAACATGTGTGAGCGATCAGAGAGGCGCTGAAGCTCAGACGCTGCCATAAAGAGCCTGAGATGCACACATCTGTTCCAAGACAATATGAGGTGCCACGCACGCACACGAAGACACACACACACCCACATGAATGTGTGCATGCACACACACACACACTCGCGTCCCACCACCCCCCTCCTGCTCAGAGGTGATGTCGGGTTTACAGCTGCGATGCATTCAAGGACCATGTCGAGCAGGCAAACAACCTATTAATTCGCTCCGACACAACACACAGGGCAGCTGCAGGTAGTTACTGTTAGTTCTAATGGGACACACTGATACAAAAACACGCACTTGCACTCGCGCACACACACACACACGAGCACGAAACGGTTTTGCTCCTCATAATTGTAGAAAAGCCGTGAACTCTGGCTGCGTCTGACTAATGTTCTGCAGCAGCCAAAGAAAACCCTCCCAGACCACATGAAGCATGTTCCTCCAAAATTCTACAGAAATTCTTCAGGAAGTCTGCTCCCAGGCCACAAAACACACACACACACACACACACACACGCACACACACACACGCGCTCAGATGGATTTTTGAGAACTGCAAGATGGCGTTTCTATCCTTAAAAGGAGTCCTTACAAAAAACTTAAACAAGTGAGTGCTCGCGCACATACATACGTACACGCGTGCACGCACGCACGCACGCTCGCCGCACCTGCTGAGGTTAAAGGTTGTGGCAGGTTTGAAGGGACCTCGTGCTGTGGCCTCTGGCTGAAGGTGCGTTGTTCTGTTGGCATCGTCGCCCCCGGCGGTGCGGCGGATCGGTGGGCAGTGAGTCCAGGGGGGACGGAGACGTCGTCCTGTGGGGCAGAAGGGTGGACCTGAGGGGAACCTGTTCAGGACCTTGAAGAAGGAGCTGGAGGTGTCGAGCATTGTCGAAGCCCCCTCCCTCAACACCCCCCACACCCTTCCCTTCTTCCTCACCCACCGCTCACAAAGACACGCCCCCCTTCTACCCTGACCCCAGTTACCTCCTTCTCCTCCTCTTCAGAGGGAGGAGTCAATGATTGCTGGCATCTCCTGCTCGGATTGGCCTGCTCCTTCTCACACAGCACTTGGAGCAGTGAGCAGAGAGGCGACGGTGAGCGCAGACCTGAGTGAGTCTTAGTGGAAACAGGACTCTGTGTGTGTGTGTGTGTGTGTGTGTGTGTGTGTGTGTGTGAGTGAGTGTCTGTGTGTGTGCATGTGTGTGCATCCTTGCTTGGGTGTGTGTGTGTGTCTGTGTATGTGTATGTTTCGTGTATGTTTCTTTGTGTCTGTGTGTATCTGTGTGTGTGTTTGTATGTGTGTGTATGTTTTTATGTCTTGTTTTTCTTTGTCTCTCTGTATGGGAGTATTGTATGTCTGTGGGTGTATCTTTATGTGTGTGTATGTGTTTCTACCTTTCTGTCTATGCATGTGTGTGTGTGTGTGTGTGTGTGTGTGTGTGTGTGTGTGTGTGTGTGTTTTGATAATATGCAACAGGACACATCTGGCAGGTTTTTGTGCATGTACAGTCAGACCCACAAGGGGGGGGAACCTATAGCAGCTGATATGGGCGGAGTCTCAGTTACACCTGGACAACAGGTCTGATAGAAGCTGGAGATGTAGAGGCTCCCGTCCAACCTGTGGTCTCTGCAAGGCTGCCCTGTGTGTGTGTGTGTGTGTGTGTGTGTGTGTGTGTGTGTGTGTGTGTGTGTGTATTTGTACGTGTATTTTTGTGTGTGTGAGTATGTGTCTGTGTGTGTGTGGGTTTTTTTTGTCCGTCTGTATGTCTGTTTTGTATGTCTGTGTGTGTATCTTTGTGTGTGTGTGTGTGTGTGTATTTGTACGTGTATTTTTGTGTTTGTGAATATGTGTCTGTGTGTGTGTTTGTGTGTGTGTGTGTGTTTTTTGTCCGTCTGTATGTCTGTTTTGTATGTCTGTGTGTATGTGTGTGTGTGTATGTGCTTCTCTCTTTCTGTCTATGTGTGTGTGTGTTTCCTTTGATTCGATGCAACAGGACAAATCTGGCAGGTTTTTGTGCAGGCACAGTGAGACCCACAAGGGGGGGGGGACCTATAGCAGCTGATATGGGCGGAGTCTCAGTTACACCTGGACAACAGGTCTGATAGAAGCTGGAGATGTAGAGGCTCCCGTTCAACCTGTGGTCTCTGCAAGGCTGCCCTGTGTGTGTGTGTGTGTGTGTGTGTGTGAGAGAGAGGTGCTTGCGTGTGTGCGTGCACACACACACACACACACACACACGCGCGCGCTGCAGGCTGGTGTTTGTGTGATTTTCCCTGTGTTTATCTGATGAATGTCGACGACCTTTTCAGGTCTGAGTTTACTTTTGAGTGTCAGCAGAGAGGCGACGGCCAATCAGACGCTCCGTCTCGTCCCACATGGTTCTCATCAACGTGATGATGAAGGTTTCGTCTGAGCTGCTTCGTCCCCCAGAGACCAGCTCGCCTAACGCGAGCCGAGCAAACCTTACTTTGGTTCTTTTGTTTCTTCCTGAGGTTCTGTGCTGTTGCGCCGCAGTCGGTTCACACTCCTTGTCCGGTGCCTCTCCTCACACTGCTGCTGTCATCTCCCCTTTGACCACTAGAGGGCCACATACAGCCGAGAGCGCAGCCGAAGTCCGTCTCGTCGGTCCCCGCCGTCCTCCAGGTGTGTCGTGTCCTCCTGCTGCAGGTGAGTCCTGACGCTTCACGTTGCAGTGCCGATGCTCCTTTTAGCCCAGCAGGTAGCGGCTGCCCCGTCTCTGCTCTGATTGGTGGATTTCGGTGTTGATGGGGAGGCCGTTGTGACATCGCTCGAGTGCGTCCCCTGGTTGTCCAAGGTGGACCGGACCCTCGTTGGCCCCCAAAGGTGGTTCAGTGACGGCGGTGTTTGAAAGGCAAACGTCTGAGTTCAGGTTCATCTAAACTCCGGAATTCCTCCCTTGAAGTGAAGAATGGCATGTTTAGAGTCGATGATTGGAAACAGACTCACTCTGTGTGTGTGTGTGTGTGTGTGTGTGTGGGGGGGGGGGGGGGGGTACAGTGCGGACTGTGGGCCCCTCGAGGAGCGAAAAGGGAATCGGATCATATGGAAATAATCCACTCAGTAAATGTATAGCGGCACAGGAACATGTCAAGACTCGGTGGCCCCCCTCCCCCACACACACAGTCACAGTCACGCATTCTTACACGCACAAACATGCACGCACGCACGCACACACGCACACACACACACACACACAGTGTGTCGTGATGATGAAATGGGACTCAAGGTCTCGGGCAGCTTCGGCATGAAAGGAAGTGACTTTATGGACTGGATCACAGCAGTCATTTCCACGGCGTGCTGATGTTAATGACTCCCACATTGTGTGGTTGACACCTGCTCAGTCTGAGGCTGGAGGGCACGTGGGCACTCGGAGGCCCGATGCGGAACCTGAAACAGGATGTCCTGTGGGTGAGGACAAGGCAGGCAGGCAGCGCGCTGTCCTCAGAGGACCCATGCCGCTCTGGGGAGACCTGCGGCGCTCCGTCTTTATCTCCTGTGTTCAACAGTTTTTTTACATGTGGTGGGTTGGCGGAGGGGGGCGCGGGGGGGGGGGGTCACCTGGAACCAAACATGTCTGCACATGAAGCTCCTCCCAGACCCTGGACCGAGACCCTCCCATTCTGAGCCCCGGGGGTGGGAGGGTGGGGCGGCGGGGCGGCCAAGTGCCCTTACAAAGGACGTCCCTGCAGGAGAACCACATCAAGGGGCCTCCGAACCATTTCTGACTGTGGGAGCAGAATTTACTGAGTAGTGGGTCATAAGGCAAAGGAGGGGGTGGGGGGGGCTAGGGGGAGGAGTTAGGGGGAGGAGAAAGGGGGGCCTTATCATGAATGTTAGCCTTTAGATCAGACTGGTGTGCGTGCGTGCGTGCGTGTTTGATTATGCTGTGTGGTCGGACTGTCTCTTGCCTGCCGGCACAGGAAATGACCTCATCAGAGATAAACGGAGCCAGACGCAGCGAGCGTTTTCGGTTCTTTGCGGCACAAAAGGGGTCTTTGTTTTTCTGTTGGTCTAAAAACACTCTGAGACCCTCAGAGACCCCCCAGGACCCTGACCAGGTCCCAACCAGGTCCGGAGACCGAAGTCTCCAGACTGATCGATTCCAACGCGCAGGTGGACTCATCTGGCGGCGCCTGCTGGGGTACTTTACGTTCGCCAGGTTCCTCACAGTCTCTAGGTCCTTCACACTCTCCATATTCACTGCATGGGGACATTGGTGGGGACTCTCCAGGCTGTCTTCCCACTGTGTCCGTCCCGAGAGGGGCCTGCGCAATGGCCCTGCAGTCCAGTCAGCACCTGCTGCAGAGGTGTGTCCCTTTGTCCTGAGGCTGAAAACGGTAGCGGGGGGTCCCCGCAGGATCAGGAGGGGACAAGAGGCGTAGCGGGGGGGCCTAGCGGGAGGCGGCGCCAGCCGACAGGCGTTCAGCGAGCGCGTCGTCACACATGTGTTTGGCGTCTGGTGTTGGTTTGCAGCGCAGACGTGCTCTCAGTTCTGGGAAAGACCCAAACTTGGCGATCTCAGTGAAGCGTGCGTGAGACAGATGGTGGCGTTGGTGGGGCGGGCCGGGGGGGGTCGGGTGGGGGGGGGGCATCTCCATTTGTAGTGTACGTTGGTTGGCTGGAACGGCCCCCCGCCCCTTCCGCGACTGATCCCGCTCCAGATGTGTCGGTGATCGTGTTTAATGGTCTTTGTGTTGCAGCAAGAAGCTGAGCAGCGTTGCGGAAGGATGAAGTGGAGGCGGGCGCTCCTGCTGTGCCTCATGGCGCTGTGTTTCCATGGAAACGACGCTCAGAAAACAGGTGGGTCCGATCAAGGCGACGGCGTGCGTGATGCGGGACTAACCGTCACCTGAATGGTTTCGCGGCTTCACGTGATGACCTCACAAACACACTGAAAGCATGACGCAGCCGCTTCACACCCATGCGGAACTTCTGTCTGTAGTTCTTGCTGGAACCTTTCGGGTCCCGTTTGTCTGCGGCAACGGGAACCCCACCTGGTGCGCACTTCTAATGAAGACTGTCGATCGTTCCTTCTTCAAGAGTATCCGCAAGTTACTCCTGTCTGCATGAATGGCCGGTTACCTGGTGCAGGTGCTCATCTCGTTCCTCAGTGTGTCCTGATGACTGATTCACTCCAAACGTTCAGCTGGGAGGAAGATGCTCTAGCATCTGGATGTTGGTGGGAGGACGATGCTGTGGATAGAATGTGTAGCGAGTCAGTTGAGGAACCCTCCAGTGAACAGGAACTTAGGAAACCAAGAGCACCAAGAAGGTGGCGGCTTCCAACGGTGCTGTTGCTACAGTGAGAGACAGCAGCTCTGCAGCACTGCCCCCCTCAGATAGCAAGGTAAGTGGCCTGTCCTCGTCTACTGCGGGAACCGCAGCTAGACTACTTGGTAGACGACGGCTATCGGTCACCGGAAGGTGGCAGCGGTCGGCGGAGCGCATTCCTCGCTGAGCTTCAGTGGCGCCCTGCGCAGGAAGTGATCCACACGCAGCCGCCTTCCTGCCTGCTCACTTCCTGTTCGCCTCACGGCTTCACGCACCGCGAGCGCCGCATGCTTCGCTCCCGGGAACGCCGCTCGCACTCGCACGTCGCCACCGCTCGGTCGCGCTCCTCCCTGTCGGTGACTGGCCCGCCTCCTTCCTCAGTCTGCACCCAGGCGGCGGTGGCAGACATCGTCTTCATGGTGGACGGCTCTTGGAGCATCGGCAACGAGAACTTTGAGCAGATCCGCCGCTTCCTGCACACGCTGGTCAGTGGCTTCGAGGTGGGGCCCGAGCAGGTGCGCATGGGGCTGGTGCAGTACAGCAGCACGCCGCGCACCGAGTTCCTGCTCAACACCTTCGCCGACAGGCGGGACATCCTGCGCCACGTGGCCACGCTGCCCTACATGGGCGGCGGCACGCAGACCGGCCAGGGCCTGGAGTTCATGCTCCGGCAGCACTTCGCGGAGGCGGCGGGGAGCCGGGCCGCTCGCCAGGTCCCGCAGATCGCCGTGGTGATCACCGACGGCAGGTCCCAGGATGACGTGGCTCGGCACGCCGAGGAGCTGAAGAAGAAGGGCGTCGTCCTGTACGCCATCGGCATCAAGGACGCCGACGAGGAGCAGCTGAGGGAGATCGCCAGCCGGCCGCACGCGCAGCACGTCTACAGCGTGTCCGACTTCCAGGCGCTGCAGGGCCTCTCGCAGAGGGTGGTGCGCACGCTGTGCACCACCGTGGAGGAGGCCAAACGGCAGCTGCTGCAACTGACCCCAGGTAACCGTGGTGACGGCTCAGCTCCCGCGCGAGACGAGGACAAACGCGGCGCCGCCGCCGCCTCCGCTCACAGGTTTAGCCAAGAAAACGACGAGTCGAGGCCCGCTTTCCGTTTGCTGCGCAAAGGTGGAGCCGAAGGAGCGTCTTATCTGGTATCCATTACTCAGGTCTGATGGTTCCTGACACTGGCTCCCAATGCCAGTGGTTCCTGCTGTCACTGGTTCCTGCTGTCACTGGTTCCTGACACTGGCTCCCAATGCCAGTGGTTCCTGCTGTCAGTGGTTCCTGACGTCAGTGGTTCCTGACACTGGCTCCCAATGCCAGTGGTTCCTGCTGTCACTGGTTCCTGCTGTCACTGGTTCCTGACGTGAGTGGTTCCTGCTGTCAGTGGTTCCTGACACTGGCTCCCAATGCTAGTGGTTCCTGCTGTCACTAGTTCCTGCTGTCAGTGGTTCCTGACACTGGCTCCCAATGCCAGTGGTTCCTGCTGTCACTAGTTCCTGCTGTCACTGGTTCCTGACACTGGCTCTCAATGCCAGTGGTTCCTGACGTCAGTGGCTCCTGCTGTCAGTGGTTCCTGACACTGGCTCCCAATGCCAGTGGTTCCTGCTGTCACTGGTTCTTGCTGTCAGTGGTTCCTGACACTGCCTCCCAATGTCAGTGGTTCCTGCAGTGGTTTTCACAGATAGCAGGTAGATTCTTCTTGCATCACTCGCACCCAATGAAGGGCCATGAAATGTCGCGGCTGGTTTGGTCGACGCTGGGATTGATTGTTCTCAGTGAGTCAGATTGAAACCACGGAAGGTTCCTAGGAACCCATAGTTCCATGTTAACAGTTCTCTCCTCAGATGGCGGTGTTTCACGCACGAGCGGACCTCCAGCAGGCGTTCCTCGCAGCCGCTGGTCGTCGCGTTCCCGCAGGATCTGACTCGTCTCTGTCCGTCTCCTAGAGTGCGCCCAGGCCACGAAGGCCGACATCGTCTTCCTGGTGGACGGCTCCTCCAGCATCGGCATCCCCAACTTCCAGGAGGTCCGCCTGTTCCTGCGCAGCTTCGTGTCGGGCCTGGACGTGGGTGCGGACAAAGTGCGGGTGGGCTTGGCTCAGTACAGCGACGACCCGCACGAGGAGTTCCTGCTGAAGGACCACATGGACAAGCAGAGCCTGCTGGACGCCGTGGACGCCTTGCCGTACCGGGCCGGGGCCACGGAGACCGGCAAGGCCATGGACTTCATTCTGACGCGGTACTTCACCGCCGAGGCGGGCAGCCGCGCCGCCCAGCGGGTGCCCCAGTTTGCCGTGGTGATCACGGACGGCGACTCGGCGGACGACGTGGTGGCGCCGGCCCAGCGCCTGAGGCAGCACGGCGTCATCGTGTTCGGCATCGGCGTGGGAAGGGCCAACCTGAAGGAGCTGAAGTCCATCGTCAACCAGCCGCCGGAGCACTTCCTGTCCACCATCGACGACTACAAGGCGCTGCAGCAGCTGACCGACGGGCTGCTGAAGACGGTCTGCCTCTCCATGGAGGACCAGAGGGAAGGTGAGGGCGGAGCTTCGGGGAACTTCCCGCCAGAACGAGCGGCTCTCGTTGGCTGAGCTCGATGGGGGGGCGAGTGATGGTCACGACATCGGCAGCACAAGAAATGTCCCGGTTCAGAAGTGACACCGTCGTTCAGTGGGGGGGTTGCTTTGTGTTGCCATGGCGACGGGACGGGGACGTTCCCAGATGCGCCTTCAGGCGACGCATTTGATCAATCTCGTCTTCTCTTTCAGCTCTGGCGGAGAAGTTCACCGACATCTTCTTCCTGGTGGACAGCGGCCTCCAGCCGGCCGAGTTCCAGCAGGTCCGCAGCCTCCTGCTGCGGCTGCTCAACCAGCTCAACGTGGGCGCCGCGGCCCACCGCGTGGGCCTGGCTCAGTACGGCCAGGACACCAAGGTGGAGTTCCAACTCGACACGTTCCAGAGCAAGAACGAGACTCTGAACGGGCTGCGGCGGCTCCGGCAGCGGCGGATCCCGCCCAACGGGCCGCGGAACCTGGGCGCCGCGCTGCAGTTCGCCGCCACCCAATTGTTCACCGCCGCCGCCGGAGGCCGGGCGCAGCAAGGCTACCGACAGTTCCTGGTGGTCCTGAGCGGGAAAGCCTCCGACGATCCGGTCCACAAAGAGGCCCGCCTGTTGAAGTCGGAGGGCGTTCGCGTGGTGGGCCTGAGCTTCGGCGATTCCGTCACGGAGATGCGTCAGATCGCCACGGCGCCCTATGCCTACTCCAACATCGCCACGGCAGTGCCGACGCTCAGGAGCATCTTCGAACAGCAGGAAGAGGAAGTGGTCACGACACAAGGTGAGGAGGCGACGCCAACGGTTCCGCAGCGCCGGCGCCCAGTGCCATAAATCTCTGCCACCTGACCGCCGACGGTTGGGCACTCGGCCCATCAGTCCAGAGGCTCTGGCCCCGACCGGCCCACGGGGTCGCAGAGGCGTCTTAGGCAGCACGAGCCCACGACAGCCCTCTGAGTGGCTTTCATCCACGGAGGAGCGACTCGAGCTCCGGCTCCGAGTCCTCCGTCCTGCAGCAGCCAAGCCGGACGCTTCCTTCCGTCCCAAAGTGTCGGCATGACTCGAGGTCTTCTTCTCTCCGTTCCGTCCGCAGATTGCAAAGCCGCCAAGCTTGCCGACATCGTCTTCATCGTCGACGAGTCGGGAAGCATCACCACCCCGAACTTCAAGCTGATCCGAACCTTCCTGCACTCCATCATCAGCGGCTTCGCGGTCAGCCAAAGTCGAGTGCGTGTGGGCATCGTGCTGTACAGCGACAAGCCCACCGCGCAAGTCTACCTGAACGCCTTCGACGACAAAAACGAACTGCTGAACTTCACCAAGATCCTTCCTTACCGCGGCGGCGGGACCCAAACCGGCGCCGCCCTCAAGTTCGCCAAGGACAAAGTCTTCACCAGCACCAGGGGGAGCCGCAAGGCCAAAGGCGTCCAGCAGGTGGCGGTGGTGATCACCGACGGCGAGTCCCAGGACGAAGTGGGCCAGGCGGCGGCCGACCTGCGCCGCGCCGGCGTGACCCTCTACTCGGTGGGAATCAAAGACGCCAACCGCTCCCAGCTGGCCGAGATGGCGTCTTATCCGCCCAACAAACACGTCTTCATCGTGGACTCCTTCACCAAGCTGAAGCCTCTGGAGCAGAGCCTGCAGAAGATCCTGTGCAGCAACATCATCCGGCAGGCGGTTTCCGTCAACGCCCGAAGGACGGGCATCAAAGAAGGTCAGGGATCCGTTCCGCCATTCCGAGAAGGTCCTCGGACGCCGTTGGCGGCCCGCTGAGCGACGCAACCCTTCGTCTCGCTTGTCTGTCTTCTGTCCTCAGGCTGCGTTCAGATGGACGAGGCCGACATCTACTTCCTCATCGACCACTCGGGCAGCATCTTCCCGTCCGACTTCAAGGACACCAAGAAGTTCATCTCGGAGTTTCTGAGCACCTTCCGGATCGGCCGGGATCACGTGCGCCTGGGCGTGGTCAAGTACGCCGACGACCCGGTCCTGGAGTTCGACCTGAACGCGCACGCCGACGCGCCCAGCCTGGAGGCGGCCGTGAAGGCCGTCCAGCAGGTGGGCGGCGGCACGGAGACCGGCAAGGCGCTGGCCTTCATGAGGCCGCGCTTCGAAGAGGCCAAGGCCAGCCGCGGCCACAAGGTCAACGAGTACCTGGTGGTCATCACGGACGGGAAGTCCGCCGACGAGGTCAAGCTTCCCGCGCAGCAGCTCAGGGCGCAGGGGGTCATTCTGTACGCCATTGGCGTGAAGAAGGCGGACCAGGCGGAGCTGGAGGAGATCGCCGGGGACAAGCGGAGGACCTTCTTCGTCAACAACTTCGACGCCCTCAAGCAAATCAAGGACGAGGTCATCACGGACATCTGCTCCACGGACGGTGAGCGGGGCGCGGGTCTCGGACGGGGCCGACCGGGGTCGCTCGAGGCCCCGGGGCAGCGTCCGAGGAACCGCGAGCTCCGGGGGCGTCGCTGTCCTCGTGCCGCCGCTGCTTTCGCTCATTTTCACTGGCGTCCTACGGAGACTGACGCTCTCCTTCCCTGTCCGCAGCCTGCAAGGACGTTCCCAGCGACCTCCTGTTCCTGATCGACAGCTCCGGCAGCATCTACCCGCAGGACTACCTCAAGATGAAGGACTTCATGAAGGCGGTGGTCGAGCGGTCCAACGTGGGCCAGAACGACGTGCACGTGGGCGTCATGCAGTTCAGCTCCGTGCAGCAGCTCCAGTTCCCGCTCAACCGCTACTACTCCAAGGAAGAGCTGCGCAGCGCCATCGACGGCATGCGGCAGATCGGCGGCGGCACGGACACGGGCAAAGCCATCTCCGAAGTGTCGCGCTACTTCGAGGCCAGCCAAGGGGGGCGCGCCCTCATGAGGCAGCGGCTGGTGGTGATCACGGACGGCGAGGCCCAGGACGAGGTCAGAGGCCCCGCCGCCGCCCTCAGGGCCAAAGGCGTGGACATCTACGCCATCGGCGTGATGGAGGCCAACGTCACGCAGCTGCTGGAGATCAGCGGCTCGTCCGACCGGATGTACGCCGAGAGGGACTTCGACGCCCTGAAGGAGCTGGAGAGCCAGGTGTCCCTGGAGATCTGCGACCCCGACAGAGGTGAGACGCGGGACGCCGGCGGGACGCCGGCCGGCCCCGAGTCCGAGCTCCGTCTGACCCGCGGCTGCGTCTCCAACAGATTGCAAGAAGACGGAGAGGGCGGACATCATCTTCCTGGTGGACGGCTCCACCAGCATCACGCTGCCCAAGTTCAAGAGCATGCAGAGGTTCATGCAGGCCATGGTGAACAAGACGGCGGTGGGCCGGAACCTCACCCGCTTCGGGGTCATCCTCTACTCCAACGACCCGCGCTCGGTGTTCAGCCTCGGCCAGCACGGCAGCAAGAAGGAGGTGTTCGCGGCCATCTCGGCGCTGCAGCCCCCCTACGGCGACACCTACACCAGCAAAGCGCTGGGCTACTCGCTGGAGTTCTTCGGGCCGCGGCACGGCGGCCGGAGGGCCCTGCAGGTGCCGCAGATCCTCATGGTGATCACCGACGGCGACGCCACCGACCGCAACGGCCTGGTGGCGCCGTCGGTGGCGCTCGCCAAAGGCGGCGTCACCGTGCTCAGCATCGGCGTGGAAGGAGCCAACAGGACGCAGCTGGAGATCATGGCGGGACACGACAAGTCGCGAGTCTTCTACGTGGACAACTTTGACGCTCTGGAGATGCTGGACAAGAACATCACGCAGGTGCTCTGCGACAACACCAAACCAGGTGAGGCAGGATGAGGATACTCCGAGAGTCGTTCGGGACGCGTACGGTACCCGAGTACTCGGGGTCGTCTGTCTGATCTCAAGGAAGCTATTTCGGAACGCAGTAGTACTCCGATTACTCCCCAAACGTCCGCCGCTGTATCTGTGAAGGTCTGAAGTGTCCATCTCAGGTTTGAGTCCGAAGTCAGACGAGTGAGTCCTGGAGGACAGATGCGGTCAGAGAGCGCTTGTTCCTGTGGCTCCGGTGTTGCCACGTCTCCGTCCGGGGCTCAGCGCGTCTCCACGTCTCCGTCCGGGGCTCCGTGCGTTGCCATGTCTGTGGCTCCGGTGTTGCCACGTCTCCGTCCGGGGCTCAGCGCGTCTCCATGTCTCCGCAGCCTGTGAGAAGCAGAGGGCCGACCTGGTCTTCCTGCTGGACCAGTCGGGCAGCATCGGCTCGTCCGACTACACCCTGATGAAGAAGTTCACCTCCGACCTGGTGGCCAGCTTCCAGATCAGCCCCGAGCTGGTCCGCGTGGGCCTGGCCCAGTTCAGCAGCGACTTCCAGCAGGAGTTTTTCCTCAACCGCTACGCGGACGCCGCCTCGGTGTCCGAGCACGTCCTGCGGCTGAGGCAGCAGGGCGGCGGCACGATGATCGGCCGCGCCCTGGACGCCATCCGGGGCCACTTCGAGGAGGCCAACGGCGGGCGCCGGGCCGCGGGGCTCTCGCAAAACCTGGTGCTGATCACCGACGGCGAGTCGCAGGACGACGTGGCCGCCGCCGCGCAGCGTCTGCGCAAGCTGGGCGTGGAGGTGTTCGCCATCGGCATCGGCAACGTCCACGACCTGGAGCTGCTGCAGGTCACCGGCACGCCGGATCTGCTCTTCACCGTGCAGGACTTTGGCAGCTTGGAGAAGATCAAGAAGAAGGTCGTGGACGCCATCTGCAAGTCCAAGCCCATCACCGATCCCACTGGTGCGTCCCCCACCCACCGCGGCCCGCCCGGTCCCCTCGGTCCTCTCGGTCCTCTCGGTCTGGAGTCAACCGGCTCTTTCGCTCTTCGCAGATTGCACCATCGACATCGCCGTGGGCTTCGACATCTCGCAGAGAAGCGGCGCGGCGGGCCAGAAGCTGATCAGCGGCCAGGCCAAGCTGCAGACCTTCCTGCCCGAGATCGCCCGCTACGCGTCCTCGGTCAAGGGCCTGTGCTGCGTGTCCGAGTCGGTCGGGACCAACATCGGCTACCGCGTGGTGGGCCAGGACGGACGGACGCTCTACGACTTCAGCTTCGAGGAGCACGACGACAACGTGGTGAGGAAGGTCATGACCCTGAACCTGACTCAGCCCACCTACTTCAACTCCGCCCTGCTCAAGTCCTTCGGCCAGAAGTTCAGCAGCCAGTCCGGCTCCGGGGTGAAGGTGAGGCCGCCAACGCGTCGCTCGCGAGCCTCCGTCGGGCGGCGGACCCTCGGAGGAGGCGCCGCTCCGCGGTTGCGCTTGGAGCGTTCTGACGAGCTCCCGGTTCGCCGGCCTCCCGCAGGTCCTCGTCGTCTTCTCCGACGGACTCGACGAGGACGTGATGCAACTGGAGGAAGAGTCCGAGCTGCTGCGACAGTCAGGTGAGCCGCGGGAGTCCCGCCGAGTCGCCGTCCCGCCGCTGGTGATGGTGAGTGATCGAGATGGTCGCTGTCGCTGTCGCCGCCGCAGGGGTCAACGCGCTCCTGGTGGTGGCGCTGGAGAGCGCGCGGGACGTCGCCCAGCTGCAGATGGTGGAATTTGGCCGAGGCTTCGGATACAACGTCCCGCTGACCGTCGGCATGCCGAGCGTGGCCAGCGCCGTCCTCAACCAGATCGTAGGTTCACGTGGCGGCAACGCAACCGCGCGAGAACCGCACGACTGTCGTTCCGCCGAATCGGTCGGCGGGATTGGCTCGGTGCGCTCTGCTTGTCCACCAGCTGGGAAAGTCTGAGGTGTCCTCTGGTCTGTCTGCAGGACGCGGTGTCTGAGCGCGAGTGCTGTGGCGTCATGTGCAAGTGCGCAGGACACGAAGGCGTGCGCGGCTCACAGGGCTTCCCGGGGATCAAGGTGAGAACGGCAGGGGCTCCTCGAACCGCGAACCCGGTCGGAGGACGGCGTGGTGCTCCGGAGTGGAGAGGCGTTCGCGGTCGAGTGTCGAGGGAGTTCACGGCTCTTCAACTGGTAGCAGGAGCAGAACTGAGGTGGAACTCTGTCTCTGTGTGTGTGTGTGTACAGGGTGCACCTGGACTTAAGGGTCATCGAGGTTTCCCTGGAGACGAGGGCGTCGCTGTGAGTCCTGTTTTTTTTGCTCAGAAGTCCACAGGAGACGGTGAGAGGCCGTGTCCATTCATGGTGCCAGAGAACTGATTGACTGACTCTGTGTGTGTGTGTGTGTGTGTGTGTGTGTGTGTGTGTGTGTGTGTGTTTCAGGGTGAGCGTGGGTCCCCTGGACCAAGCGGCCCACAAGGCCTTCAGGGCTGCTCAGGAGTCAGAGGACAGAAGGTCCAGAATGCCGTTCACGACGTGCTCTCGTGTTCAACCAAGAACTCCTGCACTCATCTCCAGCTGTGTGTGTGTGTGTGTGTGTGTGTGTGTGTGTGTGTGTGTGTGTGTGTGTGTGTGTGTGTGTGTGTGT
>JASSRZ010034068.1:0-17620 GCA_032164315.1 Malacoctenus gilli | reverse complement strand
ACAGCAACTTATGGAAGTATTTGCTGAGTCCAAGCAGAGATCCATCATGCATGTTTTTGTGTGCAGGGTTGCCTGTATGCCTGCCTAAGGAATGCTAGCATCCAGTTTAGGCCTTCAGAAAGGTTATTCTTCACTCTGAGTATTTTGAAGCTTGTGCAGCTTAGATGGTGGGATCTTTTAGGTTGTCATCATTTGATCAGGTTGTATATTTTTCTGGGGAAGCTCTGCCTGTCTGCATCTGAAAAGCAGTAACTCGTTGAAAGCTCTTTTCTCATAAGTGGTGATATGATTGACGAGTTTCTATTGAACACAATTAATGCCACATCAGTCCCCAAGTGTTGTCACAGCTATTTTCAGTTGTATATTTGGTATTTGATTCAAAATCAACAAATGTTTCCCAGTCCGTCCATCCTTCCTACAATTGCCACTCGTTTCGGTGGAGCCGTTGTGTTGAAGTTTTTAGAAATATGTGCACTAAAAGCAGCTGCAAATTGCTGCGGCACACTTTCAGTTAGAGTTTGTCTCAAAATAAATGTATAAGCGTGCTCTCCTCATTGCATTTTTGGTGTGGTATAAATGTCGCACAGGCCGGTTTACCGCGCTTTCCATTAATAACTCAGCCTACACATGTGTTTGCATGTGATATTTTCAGGTGTTCTCAGAGGAAATATGTCCTCACTGACTGAGATGAAGCCAGTTTTTAATTGGTCTTTTTTTTTATTTATTTTTTTTTTTAAGATGACTGAATTTAAACAATGTCAGAATTCAAATCAGGATTGGACTTTTGCTTTATTTTGTAATTATTAAGCTGTGAGGTTTTTTTTTTTTTGTTTTGTAAATCTTCAGTTAACCCCCGAATGCCGGGCTCACACCTACCGATTTTCACAGTCGCAGACTAACGGCTGACAGTCTTTGTCTCCCGTCATCTCGAACGTTAAGTTTGAGATGGTAATCTGCAGTCTGCGACCGCGTTCCGTACCAGTCTTTCTCGAGTCTTTGGGCTTGCGATAAAATCAAACGTGTTTGATATTATCGCAAGTCGCAGTGGCGTCACACAACCAACAACGGATGAGCACTGAAAAAAGGCGGGACCAGGAAGTCAGACAGTCAGTAACAAACATGTCGACGGACAAAGGGTAGTGAACAGCAAACAAGCCAAAATGGACTGTCCAAAAGGAGGACCTACTGGTGGAGCTGTGGGCAGAGCAGCCATGCCTGTTCCATATCAATTGCTCGTAATGTCGTCATACCATGACTGTGTTCTCTTCTTTTTGTTGTTTTTTTCGCTGCAAAACACTGCACTGACAAGTGCCGCTGGAGCTAACAGCTGCTTCTCCTCCATTGTTGACAAACATCTACTGAGCATGATGGGAAAAGAATTGCTTGATGGGAAAAAAATTGAAAAAAATCTTGTACTCTTGTAATTAGCGACCCTACAAGATTCTATCTATGTAAAATCTTTAGTCTTAAGCTCGTCTGCGCCTGAAAACTCTCATCACTAGTGTTTAGATGTGAGCTGGTAGTCTTTTCTCAGTCTTCTGGTGTGAGCCCAGCTTAATATGCTCTCTCGAACAAAATATTAGGACCATGCTTGTTAGTGAAGAGGTGCAGCTGCGTTGGTCCAGTGTGTCTAAATGTCCTGTCGACCCTCCTTAGATTGCAGGCTCGCATTGCACATCGGATCCAGGAGTTGGAAAGTCTGCCGGGCTCCCTGCCTCCTGATCTGAGGACCAAAGCCACCGTGGAGCTCAAGGCACTGCGCCTGCTCAACTTTCAGCGGCAGGTATGCTCACAGCTGCATTGTTTCATGTTACATGCGACCTTTAGGAGGTAAAGCTCATTGGCTATACGAGTGCTTGAGTATGTACTCGGGCCACTTAATGCTGCACTGGCACAATCAAGTCTTTTAATGGACTCCTTGAAAAGGATTGACTGTGATTGAAAAAGTTTGTTAAATGATGTGTGCAAGTAACGTACAAGAACAGCTTAGCTGTGATTCCTGCCTGTTTTTGAATAAACAATTTGACATGTCAACTATTTAAACCTTTACTTGGTCTCGGTACAATGAGCTTGGTTAAGGCAATTTAGTATGAAGAATCGTGGCAAAAATAAAGTTTCGAAATTTCATTAGAAACTGTTCAGTATCAAAACAGCTTGATTGAGTCTGGCAGAAGGAAAAGGGAGGCGAATGTGTCCCTCTGTGAGGGACTGTGGCGACAAAGGCCCAATTCCAATTCTCTTCCTTAATCCTCAACCTTAACCCTCATTCTTTACCCTCAAAACCAAGTGTTTACGGCTAGAAACGAGACACACCTTAAATGCAGATCCTTCCTCAGTCGATAGGGGGCAGCATTACGCCAAAGTGGTGTTGAGTCTATCAATTCAGAAGAGAAGAAGCCATAGCTGTAGCAACAATAGCAACAGTACCGCTGCAGGCCGCTATTGACAAAAGATCGTAATATAAAAATAAAATTTAAGCAACAATGAGGTAACTAATCCATGAGATGGGCCTAAGCTAAAAGTATGTTTTTCCTTAATATTTATATCTCTATTAGCAAAGAAAATACATTTCGCTGTTTCATTTTCACTGTAGATAACACAATGCATTCTGGGTAACCCTTACTTTTAAGGTAAGTGCCCGACACTCACATTCCTAAGAATCGGGACAGCCCTTGCACCTCGCGGGAGCGCACATTTTGAGGAACGAGGGGTTAAGGTTGAGGATTAAGGAAGGAATTGGAATGCATCCAACGCCTGTGATGATGATAATGTTGGTCAGCATGGAACAGCGAGGAAGATCAGGATTTTCTGACCGCTGGGGCATAATGATTGAAATGAAGTGATGGAAAGCATTTGGAAATAGGTTTGTGTGCTGGAAATCATCGTGTGAAAAACAAACACAACTCTGCAGATGATATCACCCCACTAACTTTTTGACTGGTGATTGGATTCAGATCCACTATTACTGAAAGTTTACAGAATCCATGGCAACTAAGGCTAGGATGGGAAGAATCACCATCAAAACTACAGAGTGACATTATTCAGCCCACGGCTGAGGAAGTGGGGAGATGGATCAGAACGGACTGCAGACCACTCGCGTTGGTCTGTTTTAACTGTTCTCCTGAAAAATGAGTGACAAAACCCTTTCCAGCCCCCTGCGAAGCTGAGCTGCGATGTGTAAATCTTCACAGCTGCGCCAGGACGTGGTGGCCTGCATGCGGCGAGACACCACCCTGGAGACGGCGCTCAACTCGAAGGCGTACCGGCGCAGCAAGCGGCAGACGCTGCGGGAGGCGCGCATGACCGAGAAGCTGGAGAAGCAGCAGAAGCTGGAGCAGGAGAAGAAGCGCCGGCAGAAACATCAGGTGATTCAGACCAGAGAGGTTCAGCCGGAGCGACTGAACAGGATTATCCTATTCTGTGCCTGTAATAACAGCAGGTACCAAGGAAGACATGGAGACATCTGGCACCCAAGTAAACTTTAACTGACAGTATCTAAATACCACTTCATGCCAATATAAAGTAGGTTAACTATAACAATAAAATAGATGTTACATAGTAATCAGTATGAAGTCACACTTACTTTTGGCCAAATATATACGCTCATACATCAGTTTGCAAACATGATAATCCTGTTACACCACTGAAGTTTCTATGAGCTCACCTCTATTGTCCAGTGTTAAAGGTTTCATCGAGCGACTTCCGTCTTCCTCATTGAGATGAGTGTGAACACAAATGTTAGCTGAAGCTGCTTTTTAGTTGATACTATGGAGCTAGACTTGTGTGTACTGGGTGAGATGTGCCTCAGTTACACTGAGCTAATTCAAGCCCCTCTTGTAGAAAAATGTCCCACATTTAAATCTCCTCCCTTTCAGCTAACTTTTCAGCTTCAACTTTGTGTTTTTCAGCTTCAACGTCAACTCTGCATTTTCTTAAAAAATGTAATTCAAAAATGTCCTGCCACAGAATAGCAAGTGCAAGTTAGAAGCTTTTAATTTGAAAGAACTATGCAGTCTGTATAATCTTGAATCGTGCAGCTGATAGGTGAGCTATACAAGATGAACCTTTCCGATTTACTACATTCCTGCTTTTTTTAAGCCACTCAGTCGCTTGCATAATTCTGGTGGTCTTGTTGTGGCTCAGATGTAAATACTCGAGCTGTGGGCTTAAGTTAAGCGCCTGTGGCTTTGTTTTTCCAGGAGTATCTGAACAGCATCCTCCAGCATGCAAAGGACTTCAAAGAGTACCACCGCTCAGTTTCGGGAAAAATCCAGAAGCTCACCAGAGCCATCGCCACTTGGCACACCAACACCGAGCGCGAGCAGAAGAAGGAGACGGAGAGGATCGAGAAGGAGAGGATGAGGAGGCTGATGGTGGGCTCTTTCGCATTTGGGATTCGTTGTTTTAGGAAATAAAATGTGTTGACGGGTTTTAAGCGCTGAAGTTCGAAACAGATGGGAGTGAACTCGAAATAGTTTGCTTGCCATTAGCAAGAAAGAGGCTATGGCCTCCCCTGATACTTGGTGAGCTCAGTCTGCTGCCACTCACACACAGTGAGGTGTGAGTCCTCATGTGCTGCCACAAGAGTTGTCACGATACCAAAATGAGTAACCACGGAACTATACCAAACAAAGCAGCACGGTTCCAGGTGGTATCACGATACGTGGCCATTTTTATAATTATTATAATAATAATAATAATAATAATAATAATATTCTTTTTATTATTATTATTATTATTGTTATTATTGTTATTATTATTATTATTATTATTATTATTATTATTGTAGTTATAAATACTTATCAATTACTTATAACGTTGTTTGTTGCATATTAAACACAACACTGGTGAAGTAAAAATTGAACTAAAACAAATATTGTTATGAACAAAGCCAAAATAGTTCCAAATGCGACTTTTGGAATTTTTTTGTTTTTTCTAAATTGTGGTGCTGCTGACACCGCTGCTACCGCAGTGAATCATTGCTCGTGCCTAATGCTTCTGCCATGCCGAGCGTCTTGTATGCGTTTGTTATCTGAAGCTGTGCTGCTTGTGCATGGCGAGAAAGCTTGTTTGTTTTCTTTGCCAAACTATTTATCGGAGCGGAGCTGACTTGATAGACTTCCTTCTTGCCGGCAAAAACACACCAACAGCCAATCAGCTTTAAATACAGGCGGGCCCAGTGTGCGGAAACGGCCTATCATATCCCCAGACGTCACTCGTAAGCCGCAAACAGCCAATCATTTAGCAGCTGTGTAGTTAGGTTGCAGTATTAGCCGTGTGGGTTGGTTGACAGGGAGAAGCATGCAATGAGAAGCCGGTGGGAAAGTAGAGGCGGGCCGCAGCCGCTACTACTGGCACTGGGTCGTAGTAATCCACGGTAGTACCGTTGTCTCTAAATTGTAGTATTGTAGGAACCGTTATGACTTGGCACCGCGGTGTACTGTGGGTACTGTGTGTATCATGCAACTCTAGCTGCCATTCATAGTGGCTTCAGCCTGGACAAAATGAAAAAGCGTTCTTCATCATTATAGTTCAGCTCATTAGTTTATAACGTAGCTTCACAGATAAAATAAGTCATGGATGAAACTCAGGCTCTCCTCCTCCATTGCTCCATTCTTGTTCCTGTCCGTTCAGGCAGAGGATGAAGAAGGCTACCGAAAGCTGATCGACCAGAAGAAAGACAAGCGTCTGGCCTACCTGCTGCAGCAGACGGATGAATACGTGGCCAATCTCACCACCCTGGTGCATGAACACAAAGCTGCTCAAGCTGCCAAGGAGAAGAAGAGGAGGAAGAAAAAAAAGAAGGTGGGTTCAGGAAGGTCAAGTGGGGGTCAGTTGCATGGTGTTGCTGCTCGTGGTCCCCAGTTGATCAGTTGTTGTTGTTTGGTTTGTGTGTGCAGAAGGTGGATGGAGATGGTGAAGGCACCAGTGCTTATGGACCTGATGGAGAGGTGAGCAATTCACTCTCAAGTTGTTTGCGGCTTGGGTTTAAAGAAGTAACCAAAAGGTTGCAGGTTCGAATTCCCGAACCGTCAAGCAACTTGTGGAAAACGCAAAAGCCACCTTTTTCCTGGCAGCATGGGTCTGTAGGATATTCTTTGCAACTGTGTTTTATTATAATGTTGATGGTGAAACTTGAGGGTGTGACTGTAACATACCTGCACTTCACTCCAATCTTTGAAACGCACTGCCAAGAAGCAAGCAGAAAACTGCTCCTGAACACCTTACAGACAGTTCACTTACTGCTAATGGAGTCCCTGATGACACACACAGTGCGGTTTGTTCTGTGCTTCCGGGTGTACATAGGCTGAGGTGACACCACTGGCCTGGTACAACATATCTAACTGCCTGTAATGCTGCTGAATAAGCTGCAATACAAAAGTGATTAGGCACATGATTGTAATTACTCCATAAACTGGCAGATAGTTTACATCATTCGTTTTGATTGCCTTCCTGACTCCACACGGTTCCGCTCCGTTGGAAGCCATTTGCACTTGGAACACCTGCTTGGCATGTGATTGGGCCATCCTCCCCTCCACAGAGCATAGCTCTGACCAAGGGTGTGTTCCAATTCCTTCTTTAATCACCAGCCTGGATTAGTTACCTTAAGTTTTATTTTTATTTGACGATCTTTTGTCAATAGGGGCCTGCAGCGGCACTGTTGCTACGGCTACAGCTTCTTCTTTTCTGACTTGACAGACTCAACGCCGCTTTGGCCTAATGCTGCCCACCACAGACTGAGGAAGTATCTGCATTTAAGGAGGGTCCCATTTCTAGCTGTTAACGCTTGGTTTTGAGGGTTAAGGTTGAGGGTAAGGCTGAGAACTAAGGAAGAGAATTGGAATTTGGCCTAAGCCCAGCTGGTTTACTGTTGTTGCCACCAGACGAGCCAGTTGCAACCATGTGCCACTTTGTGCAGTTTGACATTGCCGGCTAAAGTTTGGACTGTTTCCTCCACAACATTACCGACTGTGGTGTCCAAGGACTCAGTTTTGATGAATCAGAGCCTATGACAGTATCCACGGGGAGCAGCGACAGCATGACCGCTCAGTGAGACGCCTCCCGCTTTTGTTATCATATTGTTTGTCGAATGTATTATTGCAACTGCCCCCTTTTCTGCTGGGAGAAAGTACAACACAGATCAGAAAGTTTTTGCTGTTGAAATGTACAATGTATTTGGAAAAGTAGACACTGATTATTGAATAAGTCAGCATCTGTCTGTTTTAGTCTGCTGTTGTGATTTCTAGCTGTGCGTGTGCATGTGTGTGTGTTGTTGCTGCTGCAGCCCATGGACGAGAGCAGCCAAATGAGTGAGCTGCCAGTCAAAGTGATTCAGACGGAGACCGGGAAAGTCCTCCAGGGGACGGACGCCCCCAAATCCAGCCAGTTGGAGGCTTGGCTGGAGATGAACCCCGGGTGAGCAAGTCACATTGTTGGACAGTAATTCTTGTCAGCCTCCGAGTTCCCCTTGAAAAGAAGCTATGTCATTATATGTCATTCGGACAGAATGGCCGAATGTCGGGGGATTCTGCAGGAGCCAACTTTTGTGTTTCGCTCTGAAAGGTTCTGCTGTCACTAAAGCCGGGAACACAATGTTCTTGCCCACTGACTGATTTCACTGGAGAAGCCTGTAAAACAGACAATGAAGCTTGATTAAAGCTTTTAAGTCACAGAACAAAGGCTGACCTTAGCAGAGTAGGTCAGGTGTTTCTCAAAGAAGCTGGACATGTAAAATTAATTAAAGAATAAAAGATCAGGTTCAGTTGTGTACACAGCAACATGTAAAGTGTAGTAACAGGAAAACTTCTAATTACTTACTTTTTACACGCAACATGTAGGAACATTTCATATAGAACAGGCATGTTGTGTTGTGGTGCAGCCAAACAGTTTTGCAATTCAAGAGTGCTGATACATTCAACAACGAACCACAATCATGAAGTAAGGAAAACTACACATGGTTTGATTGAATACAGAGGTCCTGATGAACTACTCCTACACTCAAACCACAACTTCACATGAAAGCAAACAAAAAATGTCACCATGACAACAGAAGAAAAAAAACCCCTGTGTGGATGGTGGAGGAATCACGAATTCCTTGTCATGTCACCACCACTCTGGGTGGTTGCTCCCTGTGCCAATTCACTTGGTGTACCACAGGATGGGTTGAATATAAAGATGAATTTCTCTCACACTAACTAGATTTTCTCTTTGTTTCAATGCGAAATATGTTAGCTCATGTGAATGAGTAGATAATTGCTTGAAAAGGGAGTTTTTCGTCTCATTTCTAACGAAACAAGTTTGAACAAGCTATTTTTATGCTAAGTGAATGTTTGCAGTCAGAGAATCCATCATTCATGAGAATGAGTGTAAAAAGAAGCAGTACAATGCATTGTCTCCCACAGCACTGTGTTTCTTTCTCGGCTTTTTTGAAATGCAATGCAGGCATCAGATACATATCAGTCAAAATTGCCCCTTTTGTTGGTCTTTCAGATGAAAAGTGTATTTTATCACACATGGTTGTGCATCACTAACGCACTCGCCCCAAGCAATCCGAACACACTGAACAGATCTAGTTTTGTTCAGCGACCTATTCTATCCGTACAAAATTTCTGACAAGAAATGGTTTTTGAAGGTTGTTGATTTTTTTTTTTATTCATCAAGTTTTTAAGTCACAGTAAATAAAAACATGTGGAAAAGAGAGATTTGTTTCCACTTTTTAATTAGATCACAGTGTTTGTCTGACGGTCTGTGTGCTTCCTGATTTCCTCCAGGTACGAGGTTGCCCCGCGTTCCGACAGTGAAGAGAGCGGCTCCGAGTTTGAGGAGGAGGTCAGTGGCTTTCTTATTGAAAAGACAGTCTTCTTTCATTTTCACCCTCGGTGCTGTTAAATGAGAAAGTTAAATACGCCTCTGAAAATCCACCAGGGGGCTGTAGCTGTATACGGTTTCTCCAATCCGGGTCACTTTCCTGTTATCCCATGATGGATCCTTCTCTCGGTCACTATTGTGTTATCAACTGTGGTTTGCAAGGAGGAAGAGGAGGCTGCCAAGGCAGAGGGCGAGGAGAAGAAGATCATTGATTCCGGCGAAGATGGAGCGAGCAAGAAAGCCGCCAAGCACATCATTGAGTACTTTACTGCTTTCTCTCTCTCTCACATCCACCCAGTAGTGACAGGATGAGAACCTAACAAGGCTCTCTGAGCCTTTCTGTGATTTTAGCCAGCAAGAACCTCAAAAACACCCAAATAAACACTGTTACTGTAGCACAGCACAGGCAGAAAAACATCAATGGAATCAATACACAGCGTTTGCTTGACTCTAAGATGCTTTTAACACTCTTTATCTTGCCTTTCACCTATCAAACACTCACTCAGGTCAGCCAAGCAGGATGTGGATGACGAGTACAGCGTGGATGCCGGGCCGACAAGCCTGCAGTCCTACTATGGCGTGGCCCACGCCGTCATCGAGAGAGTGGAGAAGCAGTCGTCGCTGCTGATCAACGGCATGCTCAAACATTACCAGGTATGCGCACACAGAAAATACACACAATGTTTCTCTTCCAACTTGCTTATCTGATTTTCATCCTCTTAATTCTGCTTCTCTTGGTCAGCTTTTAACTATATTTTCTGCTTTTTGAGCTAATTTCTGAGCTGGATCCAGTGTGGTGGATTTTATACTGATTACTGTACTTTCACATTTACATTTCTACTCTTCAATTTTTTGCACATGAATTAAATGCACACTGCCAAAACAGTTGGGATGTTATGACTCACACAGAAAGTTCAAATAGAGGCAGTGCTTTGGGTGGTGATGCTCTGAGGGCCTCTCCTTCTCCCCAACTTGTCACTGAACACATGGAGCGCTGCCACTGCGTTGGATTTCGCTTCAAATCTCACGACTGCAAACACTTTCTGTCTGGACTCCCAACGTTCTGTCCGTTTGGGTCTATATCCGGAAGCTTCGAGAAGACGGACCAAACGACACATGACATGTACGCAGAAGATGTGTTGGTTTGAGAACTTACAGAAATAAACCACCTTAGTGCTCTGTGTTACAGAAGATGTTAATCAGCGTAGGAACAGTGCTCGAAACGACGGACAAAACATAATTGCGTCCCCTGCTTTTTTCTTCCAGTGATTATATTCATCTTATGGTTTTTTTTCATCAGTTTTTAATTGTCTACTTGGGCATGTTTTGCCTCCCTGTGTGGGCAGGCCCTCGGATGTTACCACATCGTTGGGGGCCACTTTGGGCTTGGTGCCTTGGCCCCTCTGAGTCATAGAAAAGGGTGAGGTAACCGCCTATCTCAGCACTGAGGACGCCTCGCTCTTTGAATCGAGGTCCATGGCCACCTAAAGTTCTGAAAGCTTTGGAAATTTCATTTTGAAACCGGAGTGTTGAGTGGTCCTTAAAGTGATTAATCATGCTGACAGCAGTTGAATGAACAAAGCAGTGACTCCTTATTTCAAGCATGTAAACAAAAAGAACATTTGAATAGATGAGACAGCTTAGTCTTCAGTCCTCCCCCTTAATTGATACATCTTTTTCGTATAAGCTGGTCGATGGCTCGTGCAGGACCTAATGATGATTTACATCGTCAGCAAAACTTCTGTGAACTGTTGGGAACTTTACTTTCTGGGTGAATGTGATTTGATCTGCGTTTAGTTCACAAGGACAGACAAACACAATGTGCTTCACAGGATAGCCCACAGAAAGCTTCTGATTGAACGCAGCCATTAAAGATTCACTGGGCTGCAACAAAAACAAAGCAAAACTGTCTGAAAACCCTCTTTGTCAGGGATAAAAAAAACTCTCCTCTTCTAAGAAACTACAGAACAGAGAGCGAAGATTCTGAAGGTGTTTTTTGACCGTTCGTCTCGACAGAGTTGCTTCAGCTCGGCTTGATTCTGCAGATGTCTGCTGTGAATTTCTGTCTGAGCATCCTTGGACTCTTGATTGACCAAGTCACGCTGAAAAGGTGGAATTCCTTCGTTTGAGGCGATTCTGGCTGTGGTTAACAGCCAGCTGGCAAAAAAGCAGCAAAGCAGTCCTAAATCATGATGCTTCCTCCACCTCTAGAAATAGTTAGGAACAGGGAATTCAGCCTTCGATGCTTCTTTTATTTACCTCACTCTGTATTCTACCTTTGGTGTCAAGCTTGTATTGGTTGGACACAATTTGAAATGATATTGTTTGGGAGCGCAGTCATCCATTTTATTAGGAACGGAGTATTCTATAGTGAATAATCGAATAATCTTTTTTTTTTTTTAGAAGTATTTTCATTATATTACTTTATTTCCCATTAATGCCAGACAAGAAAAATAATTAAAGTTAGTTCAATAAACAACCAAATTAACTTCTCGGAGAGTAATTTCTTTTATTGGCAGACTCTCATGGTTCATGAGCCATTATTCGGTTACTTGTGTCTTTTTTCCATGCCGTAAGCCACACCAGCAATCCATCATCAATACTTTAGTGAAGGTGATATTAACTTCAGCTGTTGGATCTGCTCGACAGCCTCCATATGCACAGTAGAGTTGCATTGTACCCACGGTACAACGCGGTGCCAAATCATAACGGTTCCTACTGAAGTAGAATTTATACATGACGGTACTACCGTGGATTACTCCTCCCCGGTGCCAGTTTCCTCTACTAGCGGCTGCCTCTACTCTCCTCCTGGCGTGTCACTGCATGCTTCTTCCTGTCAACCAACCCACACGGCTAATACTGCAACCTAACTACACAGCTGCTGAATGATTGGCTGTTTGCGGCTTACGAGTGACGTCTGGGGATATGATGGGCTGTTTCCACACACTGGGCCCGCCTGTATTTAAAGCTGATTGGTGTGTGGCTGTTGGTGTGTTTTTACCGGCAAGAAGGAAGTCTATCAAGTCAGCTCTGCTACGATAAATAGTTCAGCGGCACCACAATTTAAAAAAAAAAAAAACCCCAAGACTCCAAAAGTCGCATTTGGAACTATTTTGGCTTTTGTTCATAACAATATTTGTTTCAGTTTAATTTTTACTTCACCAGTGTTGTGTTTAATATGCAATAAACAACATTGTAAGTGATTGAGAAGTATTCGTAACTTTAATAATAATAAATAATAATAATTTAAAAATGGCTGCGGTATCGTGATATCACCTGGAACCGTGATACCACCTGGAACCGTGATACTTCGTTTGCTATAGTATCGTGGTTACTCATTTTGTTATCGTGACAGACCGGAAGAAGTGCTGTTGTGGCAAGCTCACTCGGTCTTGCGCTGCACACATTGTTCTGCGTTTAGCTTTCTGTTAAACCGATAATGGTCACTTACAAAAGTGTGACGTTTTCTCCGCGGCTCATTTTGTTTCTCCCCGCCGCTCATCTCTGTTCATCATTCCCCGCTTCGCATGTGTTTCCCAGCATCGAAAGCGGCAGCGAGCGCGCCGTGCGTGTATCGCGCGCAGCAGTGAATGAAACAAATCTTCAAGGCCGAGAACTTTGCCTCGAGTCGTTTTTCGTAACGAAATCACTCGAGTTGTTCGAGGAATCTTTTCAGCCCAGTCGTCGTTGACTCTACCATTCAGATGCACAGCTCCCGATTGAAGCTCGTTAGACAGCCCTTTGTTTGTGTTGTGTTTGTTTCTGCTTAGAAAAGTAGCTGTGCACGATGCGCAGAGCTCATTTCATTGGTCGCGCCTCAGGTTTCAGACCTGTTTTTGAAGTTATCACTAAAAATATTTGCGATGTTCAATCAAAACATGAATCCCCAGAATAGTGTGTGAGGCATCTCATTTGGTACATGAAGCTTGTTTCTTTTAGGACTCACCACGCTTGCTATTTCAAGCTGGAGTATAACAGGCTCTGTTGTCAGACAGCAAGGATAGCAGCTCTCCATCTGCTCTGTTTAGCCCACCGTACCTGGTATGATTTTTCCGAAGTGCTCCCGCTCAGTGAGTCAGTGTGACATCAAGCCTCAGTGTGTGATTTATGTGGTCTCGCTGTACGGTCAGGTTGTCAAACAGGCTGCTTGAATGTCCTTGCAGAAAGTATTTCCCTCAGAGGAAGACTTATAACTCATCCTAATTGCAGGGTAGATCAGTGGCTGTTTCGTGATGCAGCCAGACTGTTTACTAACCTCCATCAAGCACGCTAAGTTGAGGAGACAGGGAGAGGAGAAAGTTTATTCCCCACTGGAAAAGTAGTGGCTTGTTTGGCAGAGAGGGCTCCACAGAGCTAACAAGGTATTGTCTGTCGTGCTCGCCTGTTTGCTCAGACCAGGAGTGTGTTTACCACTGTGTACAGGTCGCCTCCTGGTTCTGCTCCCACTGTGTGAGAGCTTGAAATCAGCCATCAATCACGCGCCTCGTCCTCAAGCAAACCAAAGTGACGTTGTCAAGCGTACGTCCGGCGTCGGATTTAAGCCTTGTCGCTAATTTGATGGGAAGTCTTCCTTCAGGAACTTCAGGAGCGCTCGAAGCTTAAACCCCCTTTCGCGCAGTTAGCCTTCCTTTATGAAAGTGAGACTGTAATCTGGCCTTCACCTCAGCGTAGATGGCTGATCAAACAAGATGTATGTGTGGGGAACCAAGTTCCTCCGAGCTGTTGCATCATCCAATCACGCCGCCAGGTCTCAGTGGAGAGTGGAGTTTCAATTGTGTGAGACTTTAGATGAGAAGTGGCGACAGCTCCTTTGGGAAATCGGAGGGATTTCTTCCGTACAGTAATTGGATCAACCGTCCTCGGCGCAGGCAACAACCTGTGGACCGATCGTCTGCTGTCAACAGGATTTCACACCTTTATGGAGCACTGCTGGGAGTTCCGGCAGCCACGGTCATTTCTTTCTCTGGAATTAGCCCTTTCTGACAGCTATGCAGTTAAGTAACGCACATGATGTAATTGGGTGTCCCCGCCTCCACTGCCTCTGCCTCGCTGCCCTTTTCCTGGGTTTTTTTTTTTTTTAACACGCTCTTTTCGCTGATTGTTGTCCCCCGAGCAAGCTGTGCGATCACTAACCTGTTTCTTTTTCCTCCACAACGCCACAATCAGCTGGGAAATAAAAGGCCACAGTGACGATGGGATCAAAGTCCCTTCGGCGACGCACATGGAATAAAAAGCATGCAATAAGCTGCCTCATATACATATTCAAGGATTTATTTTACATGTTGAGAGACCAGAAAGAAGAAAGCGAATTTGCGCTGTGCTTCTTCAGTGGCTGTTTTAAACTGTCACCGCAATAAATTACAAAGGAATCTCAGGAGAACGAGCAGGATGTGATGAGCATGCCTGAGTTTATTTCTTTATTATTCCCCGGCAGAGTTCCTGCTTTTTCTCGTCATCTTCCAGTTTGCAATTATACCTGCGGCGTGCAATTTTCTTCGCTCACACAAATCATTGTTGCGGGACGTCGATCTTTGTTTGTTATTCATGTAAGAAGTATCGCACTGGGGAAAAACCAGCACTTGACGGGAGCCCGTCTCGTTTCCTGTGCTTTTCCCAGATCCAAGGTCTGGAGTGGATGGTGTCCTTGTACAACAACAACCTGAACGGGATCCTCGCCGATGAGATGGGCCTCGGCAAAACCATCCAGACCATTGCGCTCATCACCTACCTGATGGAGCACAAGAGGCTCAACGGCCCTTACCTCATCATCGTCCCTCTCTCGTGAGTACCGCCTCCGGTTTTCGAGATTCATCGGTTGTTTCCTGTCATCCTTTGAGTCTTGGTTATATCGTCCCGGGTTGCTTTGGATTCGCAATCATTAAGTGTCCACCGAGGTTTTAACGCCCTGCCAGACTGCAGTTCCTGATGGATCCCTTGGAGTTTTCATCTGTGCATTAGTATTGGTCCCAGAATGAAGCCCATTGATTCCTTTGTTCACACCCCACCTGAAACTGCAGAAGAGCTCGCTTGTAATGCAAAGCTGGGCGCTACACTGTCCGGATAACATTCGAACGCAGTCAGGTTAGCTTATTCGTGGCGGCCAAAAACCGTGATCATGAATCCAATTCACTGAACTGTATCGCCCCACTATCAAATTAGGTTTCTTTCCAAATGGTAATGGTAATGACAGCGTTCTTTGAGGACTACTTTCAGAAGCATGTAATAAAGGCTCCCAACTGAGCGCAAAGCCTTTGTGTGGGAAGTGCTATTAAATATGCAGAGCAGGGAAAATTGCAAGAGAGCCTGAACGGGAGCCTGATCACAGAGTGCACCTCATCATCTCAGAGCTGAGCCTGTTACTTCACTGTGGTTTAGTCGGTGATTTGTACCACACAGTCTTGTCAACTCTGAGCTCCATGCGGGAGATCCCAGTTATTCAAAACTGTTTTTTAGTTGTATTGCCTCGCTGACAGATTTTCCTGTTATTGATTACATAAAAAAGAGAGATGACAGTAAGTTTTTTTTTGTAGCCATAAATTGTGAAATGTTTTGAATAGATGTTTATCTAGAGGCAGTCCTGTTCCTCCTCTTGTCCCAGAAACATTATTGTGAGGTCACCTGTCGTTCTTGTGTCATCATTTCCATTGATAACTTCTCTGTCTGTGGGTGTTTTTCATTAACAGTCAAAGCTGTATATCATGAGCCCGTGTTATTATTTAACCTTCCTCTAACTCGAAGATCCTGACACTTTTTCTGTCCGTCTCCAGGACTTTGTCTAACTGGGTCTATGAGCTTGACAAGTGGGCGCCCTCCATCGTCAAAATTGCTTACAAGGTAAGAATGATCATCTCCTCCTCCTCCTTTTTCTTCTTCTTCTTCTTCTCCTTCTTCTCCTCCTCCTTCTTCTCCTTCTTCTCCTCCTTCTTCTTCTCCTTCTTCTCCTCCTCCTCCTCCTTCGCCTCCTCCTTCTTCTTCTCCTCCTACTCGTCCTTCTTCTTCTTCTCCTTCTTCTTTTCCTTCTTCTCCCTTCTTTTCCTTCTTCTTTTCCTTCTTCTCCCTTCTTTTTCTTCTCCTTCTCCTCCTCCTTCTTCTCCCCCTCCTACTTCTTCTTCGCCTCCTCCTTCTTCTTCTCCTCCTCCTTCTTCTCCACCCCTTCTTCTTCTTCTTCTCATTCTTCTCCTTCTCCTCCTTCTCCTCCTTCTTCTTCTTCGCCTCCTCCTTCTTCTTCTTCTTCTCCTCCTCCTCCTCCTTCTTCTTCTTCTCTTCCTTCTTCTCCCTTCTTCTTCTTCTCCTTCTCCTCCTTCTTCTTCGCCTCCTCCTCCTTCTCCTCCTCCTCCTTCTTCTCCCCCTCCTTCTTCTCCTTCTCTACCTCCTTCTTCTTCTTCTTCTTCTCCTTCTTTGCCTCCTTTTCTTTCTTCTTCTACTCTGAACATTTTTCCACCGGTATTGGATTATTGCTGACCTTCAAAAGGAAAGTGATTAAAGCCTTTCCTTTGTCTCGTCCTCATTTAAGGGCACCCCGGGTTTGCGTCGTGGGCTTGTTCCTCAGCTCCGCAGTGGCAAGTTCAATGTCCTGCTGACCACTTATGAATACATCATCAAGGACAAGCATATCCTGGCCAAGGTGAGAGGAATCACAGCTCTGGCATCTTTCAATAACACGCTGTGGGAGGCAGATTCGTTATCAGAAAAATTCTCTTCGATCTAACATCAAAATTACAATTTTTGAGCTGTTTTTCATACCGCTTGTAATGATGGGGACGGCTAAATCACAGGATTTGCAGCTGCCGTACTAAACGTCCTTCAACAACAATTGTGTGTTTTTCAGTGATAAAGGGAAGTAAAATCGCTGCTGCTGCTGCTGCTGCAGTCGCAGAGATTGAAGCAGGGAGTCAGAGCAGACTTAAGGGTGCTGCACAAGGTTCAAAGTGACACGAAATCTCCCGGTTCAGAGCGAACAAAGAAGGCAACACCTGAAATCTTGACTCCCAATTCTAAGTTTTACTTCCCAGCAGCTGAGCTGAGCTCACTTGTTAACCTCTCAACTGCTTCAGCGGGGTGGCTACTTCTTCAACATTGCCCCTTTGGAGGCAAATTTCTCCTACCCCGTCTCACAGACAGAATGCAATATCACAAGCTTTTTTTAATGACTTGGGTATTGCGGTGCTTGTTGCCCCAGTTGAAAGCATACATCTCATGAGCCTCGACAGCTTTTGTAGTATCCTTTAGTTTCCTTTCAATGTATCTGTTCAGGACATACTTCAGGAATTATCCGCTCTGCGTGGATTCCTCAAGGAGACAATCAGGAACTGAGCTGATGACTGGCTACTTCTACAGTGCGTTGCCATTAAAGCAATCGCCTCCAGCAGTAAAGAATTCGCTACGTGTTTTTGGTTCGTTTTGATTCTATCGATACACCAGTTTTTCCCCCATCCGAGTGCATAAGGTTTCCTACAGTTTTAAATCCCTTCATTCAGTATTTCCTATTGTTTTCATTGTTTGTTTGTTTTTTTAAATCAAGCACCCATCATTTGATCTCTTTCAATCCATGGATCCACAAAGTACACACTGCACAACTGAATACACCAGCATACTTAATGATGAGGCCCGTGTGTGAGGAGGCTTGCAGACCAGTAATTGGACGATTGAAAAGTAAACTTTGTACTGATTCAGAACTTTTTGAACATTCAAAGTGTGTTCTTTGCCTCAGTTCCAGGTAAACTTTAGGCAGCAGCAGCAGCCTGCAGGAGCC
>JASSRZ010034067.1:3612-19349 GCA_032164315.1 Malacoctenus gilli | reverse complement strand
CCCCTCCACCGTGTCTAATGAGAAAAAGCTTCTCGGTTTGTCGCGACGCCCGGGAGATATTTTGAAACCGGATCCGGAGCGAGCGCCGTCCAGGACGCCGAGCCGTCGTGGCCGTGAGAAAGAGACGAGCTGCCCAGAGGAGGAAGGTCGACCCCTCGCTCGCACAGCCTGTTACACACTCTGTGTGTGTGTGTGTGTGTGTGTGTGTGCGTGCGTGCAGTGCTGAGGCCGAAACGCCAGCGTGACCTCAGCGGAAACGCTGCAAACAAACCGTCTCTATTCCAGTTCAATATGAGTGTTAACATCATTCCTAAAGACTTGAAAAGGTAAATAACACCCCACGAAACACACACACACACACACACACACACACACACACACACACACACACACACACACACACACACACAGAGTTTGGTGTTAAACACTCTGCCGCCATGGCCACTAATCTGTGAGTTTAGCTCCTCACAGGCTTTTTAATAAAGGCAATAAGGTGTGTGTGTGTGTGTGTGTGTGTGTGTGTGTGTGTGTAGACTGATTCTGGTTCCCACAGCTCAGTTCTTGAGGTTGTGTTGTGATCTGGACACATCAAGACAGTTTGTGACATAATTATGAATCAGTGTCTTTGTTTTCCCTCCTTGATGTCTTGGAGGCTCTGGGAATCGAACCAGCAACCTCATAGGCCACCTCCACCATGCCTGTTCTCTGTGTATAAATACAAGTACTGAGTACAAGTATGAGAGGCAGTACCCGGTGTCTGGCCGCTGACTCTCAGACGTTCCTGCTGAAACACTTGAAGCTGCTTCAACATTCGCAGGTGAGCGCGACGGAATCGACCGAGCAGACGAGAAAAACGATCCGACCGGACCGCCGCTCACGCGGCCGCTTCTCCTTCGCCAGCGGCGTCTCCGTCTGAGACGGTCGCAGGCGGCGAGCTCGCGTCTCCGTGTCCGGCGCGACCGCAGCCGGCGTCTGTGAAGCGACGCCAGCGGCAGGAAGGAAACAGGAGAACGCGTGTTCCTGCGAGCTGCGGAGAACAAACGGGGGCAGCGAGCCGCTTTCTGGGACTCCGCTTCAGAAGGTCGCCGCCGTCTCACTTCAAGAGCGGCGGGAACAAAAGCCGCTTCAAACGCAGCTCCGACTCCGACGCCTCGACCCCGCCGACCAGAATGTCCGAACGGCTCTTTTGGTAGATTTCGTTTCGACGAGCGGCGATGTTACGAAGACGTGCCGCGATCTCCTGGAGCGTCGTGCGTGCAAACATCCGTGAAACGCTGCTTGACGAACAGGGTGCGCTGAGGATCGGTTGATTCAGCAGCAGTTCTTCCGAGTGTCTCCGCGGCCGAGGGACCGTTTGCTCGTCCGTTTTCCCAGAGATCTGACTTGTTTATGGGGAAGAAGCAGCAAAAAAACAAGCCAAGAAGTCGTCCACATGTGGCGCTGGCAAGTAATTAATTGAGGGTAATTGTCGCCGCGTTTACAGGACGGACTGCGACGCGGTTCAGCCTGAAGGCCTCCAGATTCTTGGCTGCGCCCAAGAAAGACTCCAATTAGTGCCGACACGTTAACGACCTCCGTCTGACTGCGTGAATGAGGCCGTCTGCTGACATTCGGGACTCCTCTTGACTTCGTCTCTCTCTCTCTTTGCTCCGTGTGTGTGTGTGTGTGTGTGTGTGTGTGTGTGTGTGTGTGTGTCCTGATGGACTCTCGCTGGGAGAGCTGGACCGTCTCCAGGATCTTTTCTTTGCAGAGGTCGACGGTCGCGGAGCAGAAACTCGTTAGAAAAGGCTTTATGTTCTCCGCTCGGGGCCCCGAGGCCGAGCGCTGCGTGACACACACATGTCTGTGTGCGTCTGTGTGTGTCCGTGTGTGTCTGTGTGTGCGTCTGTGGATGTATATGCTCGTGTGTTTTGGCTCGGCGATGACTTTCTGCGTCTGGCATTCATGTGGGTGTCTGAAAGTGCTTTGGGTGACTTCAGCACATCTGGATTTACGAGCCGGCGCTTTGTCTTCATAAAGAAACGCAACATGTGCGCACGACAACGCGCTGATCCTTCCTGCGCCGCTTCCTGCGCGGCTCGCACACGCCGGCGGCCGCCCGACTGATCCGTCAGCGTCATTAATGCGTTCACGGACGCCCCGTCGCCTCCTCCCGCTTGTCTCCCGCAGGCGATGAAACCGACCGAGCGAGATCGCCAACGTCAGCCGTCCTCGGACGGAAGCGGCCGGCGGCGCCGTCACGTTCACCCTCGCCGTTCCGCGGCCCACATGTGGTTTACATTCGGGGCTGCTTTCTCGATCTCGCATCGTGGACGCGGTGCGAGGAGCCGCCGGAATCTACAGCTTGTGGGCGGCGCTAAAAGGAGCTCGTCGCTGTTTTCGTAGCGGGCAGGACGCCGGACGCCTCGGCAGCGCCGGCGCCGCCGTCCGTCTGCCGGAAGACCTCAAAGAGGCGGAGCGTCACGTGAGCACGAAGCCCCGAAATCACTGTTTACGCAACCGTGAGGACGCCATCCTCAACGCCGACTTCCCGCCACTTTGTCGGGCGCTGGACGTGACCTGCTGCTGGCAGAACTGCCTCCAGATGTCGGGAGTTAATCGGAGCAACGTTCGGATCCGAACCGAGGCGGAATATTTGCCATTCTTTGAGAAGTTCGAGAGAAACGAAAGGTCACCGGCGGAGTTTACGGCCTGGATTTGTGGCGGCGAGCTCGCACGGGCCAAACACAACAACGACAGAGAGGCGAGGGCAGCGCGTTCCCTCGGAGGTTCGATAAGTTTACGAGTGGTATCGCACGAGTCCTCCGCCGTTTACGGGCCGCACGAACCGTTCGCAAGACGTGGAAACAAGCTGTAAAAGCAGCGCTGAGGTAATGGCGAACACGCTGACGTCAGCTGCTCAAGTCCCTCGAAGTTGTTTATTTGCGCGTCCACTCCACAATCGTGTTCCTCGGACCGACAACATCTGGTCGCTTCCCCGAAACACTCGACGCCCCTTCGGCGGTCTGATGCGTGCAAACGAGCCGTGAGAGAGAGAAACGGCGAGGAAACGCGGCGACGCTGGAAGAAAGCGGAAGCAACGCGGGTCGGGAACACGAGATCGAAGTGTCTACGCTGGAATGGAAGGATGAAAAGCGAGAGAGAGGGACGGAGAGAGAGAAGTCAATCCTCCTCTCTGTGTGGAGGAGCAGCGGCACTACTCCGAGCTCCTCCCGGTGTGTCGCAAAGCTAAAAGCCTCGAATCCGCTGCAGCTCTGATTTACCTGCCGCACGTCCTCCTAACTTGGGAACCTTTTTCCACGTCGGGCGCGATGAATACGGGGACAAAGTCCACTTCAGCCGCCGGGACCGAGACGCATTCACGGCTGCCAAATCCTGCCGAAGCGCGTCAGACAAAAGGTGAAAGAAGTGCCCTCCTCTCCACAAACGTCCGTCAGGCTGAGGGAACCTCACAAAGGTTCCTCTGACAGGCGCCTCCGGGATGATGAACGTCTGGACGTTTCACCTCGCGAGAGGAGCCCGCGGCGGCTGACGAGCGGCTCCGGACCGCACGAGAGACGGCCGACGGGCCGGCCGGCGTTCCTCTTCCTCTTTCATCCTCGGTCTGTTTCTGTTTATCACTCCAGAAAGCCGACGCAGAGCGAAGCCATCCGTCCTCGTCATGTCGGAGACGCGGCGGCAATCAGCCGAAGATTAAGGACCTGAGAACCGCCTGGAAACCGGACCCCGACGTGCCAGAGGAGAGACGCGAGGGAGGCGCCGGGAACCGAGGAGCAGAGGAGGAGGAGGAGGAGCAGAGGAGGAGGAAGAGTGGAGGAGCTGGGCCGAGGCCAGCGAAAACAAAGCCGACGCTGGAAGAAGCCGAAAGTCAAGTGAGGATTCAAACGGAGAGAATGTGAAGCGCCGGACGCATTCACACGTCAGAGCGCTGTTGGCGCGTTCCCACGTGCGTGTGTGGCGACACGGCGAGCCCATCCATCGTCCTCGCCAGAGTCCCCCCCGCCCCCCCCGAACCCCAGTCTGCAGATGAGATCCCGAACCTCCAACGATCTGGATTAACGACACCTGGACCCCTGACAAACCGCTTGCTACCTCTAGAGACAAGTTGAAGGGGTGTGTGTGTGTGTGTGTGTGTGTGTGTGTGTGTGTGTGTGTGTGGGCGGTTCAGAGCCGTCGTCACGCTTCATCGGGCCAGTCGCGAAAGTGGCCGCGTCAAAGGTGAGACTGGTCACGCTCCCAAAGCGCTGCGACATTCCGCACTTTCACGCCGAGCCGGGAGTTCCCGCCCGTCACACGCGTGGCGAGCTGCGACCCTGAGGGATCCCCCCCGCCGCCGCCGCCGCCGCCAAGCTTGCAAAACTGATTTCACGACCCAGATAAAAACCTCCGAGGACGCAGGAACGAGGGGAGGGGGGGGGGGGCGGGTCCAGAGAGCCGAGCTGCTTCTGGCGCCGACGCAGTCACACAAGCTGCAGCCGTTAGACAGTAAAACGTTGCGACGCTCCAACAAAGTCGGTCAAATCACCAGCAGAGCCTCACAGCAGCTCAGTTACCAAAGAACAGGGGTGTGTGTGTGTGTGTGTGTGTGTGTGTGTGTCCCACACCACTAATCAACCGTGAGGAACAGCGTGACATCATCTGCTTCACACACCAACAGTGAGCTCACTCCTCCAACGTTCCCACAGCAGCACAGCAGCCCGCTGGCAGCCCGAGGCTCCTCCCCCACCGGCGTCGGACCCGCAGCCCCGCCGCTCTGCGCAGAGGCCCTTCGGCAGCCACCGAGGGAACCGAGGGGCCAACCTGACGGCAGACCCGACCGCCTCGCGCTCGTCTTACCTGCCAGGCAGAGTCCGAGGATGGTGAGAAGAACCAGGACGTAGAGGGACACGATGGCGTACTTGATGGCCGCCAGCGAGTTCAGGTGGCCGCAGCACTGCTCCTGCTTCCTGCGGCGCGGCGACGCCGCTGGAGGAGCGACGGCGGTCAGAGGAAAGAGTGGCGTCAGTCCAACAAGGAAGAACGAAACACAGAAAGAAAAAAAAAAGACGAAAAAAATGGAGCCCAGAAACTTAGTTGGACCAATAAATCAAAGTTAGACGTCAGAAATAAAAACAGAAACTTTAAAAAACAAGTCGAGAAAAACACGAGTCGAGTTTTTTGGATCCTGCTCAACTCGCCGCCTCCCAACAGCCTGAATCCATCAGTCAGATCACACACACACGCACGCACACGCACGCACACGCACGCACGCACGCACGCACGCACGCATACACGCACGCACGCTTCCCTTCTATGATATAGAGTTCACATGTAGAGCGCAAGACAAACACAGCTGGCTGAGGTGTGTGTGTGTGTGTGTGTGTGCGTGCGCGTGCGCGTGTGTGTGTCTTGTTCATGAAGTAACTGTAAACACATTTGAGGCCACATGGCAGCGTGTTGCGTGTCGGACGGACGCGTTGGACGTGACACAAAAACATGAGAAGGGGCTTTCGGCCCTCCGGCTCCGCGTTTCCACGGCGACCGGTGAGAGGACGCCGGAGACAAAACAAGCCTCCAAATCAAACACACGTGGAGCCGCCTCAAGACACCAGAGGCTGTTTTTTCTATCCCTGCGGGGACCTTCCCCGCCGGGCCGTCGGACCCTCGCCGTCCGCCGCGAGCTCCTCCCACCGGCCGTGCGCGGCGCTCACCTTCGTCGCACAGGTTGAGCTTGGACAGGTTGTGTCCCTCGAAGGCCTCCTCGTACATGGAGGCGTCGTCTCGCTCCTCGGCGGTGCTCAGGTACATGGCCTTGTTCTCCATCTGCGGCGAGGAGGGAGGAAGCAGAGGCGCGGCGGTGAGGACGCACGCGCCCAGGACGAGGTTCAGACCGTCATCATCGTCATCCTGACTCCTAACCGTCCACCTTCGTCCTCCTCGCCAGCACGCTGCCTGCCGTCCGCGCGAGGTCGCCTCAGTTTGGCGTCCCCCCCCGCCTCGCCGAGGCGCCGTTTCCCACGCGACCCAAACCAAACACCGGCGGACGGAGACAGAGACGCTCTCCGCCCGCGGCCCCCGCCCTCGCGCCGCCCAGCGTTTGAGAGAGTCGTTAAAAAGCGCTCCGGCGGGACTTTCTCATTAAACGCGGGACGGGGAGGTCGAGTTGACATTTGGACGGCGCTCTGGGAGCTGCTAGGAGATGGCGTCCGGACACCCGGCGCCCCCGGCGGGGGCTGTTTGCTCGCCGACGCTGACTTATCTTGTAATTACACGGCGGTCGGTGGATCTGACCGAGCTGCTCGCTCGTGGTGCACAGAGGATGGTGGGAACGCAACGCGGCGTCTGTGGGGAGCCTCACAATGGGAGAGCCGGACAGTGAGTCGGTCTTTGGGGGCGGGACCAGAGGCGGGGGGGGCAAGGGGGGGGGAACTCTCCTTTCTGTCTGCACGGTGCAAAATAATTATCTTGTCAAGCGTCACAGGATTCGCTCCATCAGTGAAGCGTCGGCGCGCTGGTGGGAGACGCCACAGTGTGTGTGTGTGGTCCTGCTGCTGTGTATGTGTGTGTGTGTGTGTGTGGGGGGGGGGTTAAACCTCAGAACTTCAAAATAAAATACTTAAAAGTGAGAATCTGTGACACCGTCGAGGACTGAGCTGGTCCCAAACGTTCTTCCAGGAGCCCCTCAGACCCGATCCGATCTCACATTACAGTGAAGCCAAACGCCTTCACAATAAGAGCGGTTAGCCCCTCCACAGGTCTGCCCCAGGGGGGGTTTCACTCAGGTCCTCTTGCATGCTGGACCGTGACCCCCTCTCCTGGGGGTCCACAGGCCGCAGCCAAAGGTCCCTGCAGATGCTCAGTCACCCGAGTGCAACATTAACCCCGTTTTTGCTTATTGGGAGACAGAAAGAACTCACCCATGACCGCTGAAACACAAAGCCGCCGTTTTCCGCGGATGAGTTCAATTAAACGCGCATTTCCTGCCGCATTGTGGCGCCGCGCCGCCGTGAATAACGCGCCGTAAATCAGCGGCGGGAGGCGCCGCTCACAGGCTTCAGTCCCGGCGGAGATGCGCGCCCGTCCCGCAGAGCTGCCGAAGCAGCATCACGCCGCCGTGAGCCGCGTCTGTGCGCACAAACTTTCCTCGGCGCTCCTGCGTCTCGACGCGGTGACGCACAGCTGCACGCAACTTTTTGCGAGTTCAAAAGCGGATCAATTCGGGCGCCGTGCAGCCTGCAAAGCAACGGTCGCAGTGGAGGCATCAAAAGCGTACTTTTGCTCACCTTTCCAGCTGTTCGCTGCGGGTAAGAAGAGCTCACAGCAGCCGCGCGCTTCTCATGGTCTCCGTCAGGGGTGTGAGCGCTGCGCGTCCGCTCCGTCCGCTGTCACCGTGAACTCCCGCTGTGTGACGACCCTCCGTCCGCTCACACGGACCCTCCTCGCGCATCGGGAGCCACAACATCGTCACGTGACCGCCGGGAAACTCCAGCTGAGTCCCGAGCGGCGTGTGGAGCAGCTGGCGCGGCGCGGAGGACGGCGCGTCACCGCAGCCGCGCAGCACCGGCGCCCCCTGCCGGACACACGCGGCACAACCACAGACGTTTGAGCATTCATTAAAAGTTTTATTTTACTCCTTTGCTTTAATTCAACATGTTAATGAAGAGTTGGTAACATAATTTTGTCCAATAAACCGATAAATCATAGGCCTTCAGATGCTAACAAGCCGCTGCTAACCTAGCCTAGCTCGCAGCTAAAGCTAGTTGAAACAGGAGTAATATGGAAAGAACGAATTAATGTCAATCGACTTTTTAAAAAAATATCTACACTCGTGTCAAAATTTTCATAAATTCACCTTTTCCTCGCATTTATTCAACAAGTGACGTTAACATCGACGTAAACGTGCAGCACATTTAAGGTTCGTAGTAGCAACAAGCTAAATCAATGCTAAAAAGAAATTAAACGCTCACATTTCCCTCTTCCAGGTCGGAGGCGGGGAGTTGGTGCTGAAGCCGAAGGAAGGGACGGTTTAAATGTGGGTCCTTCTCAACATGAAAGGGCTCAATCATTGACGTTACTTGATTAAAATTAGCCTGAATAAATTAGCTGTAGTCAATTATTTATCCACAATTAGGAGTCTTTGGTCTTTCGTCGCTGAATATTCGTCTCAAACTTCAAAGAATTCCGAGCGTCATTGAAAGCGTCACAGAGCTGTGGGCGTGGCTTCAGCAGGACAGTACCTGCCGGAGCGGCGCTGGTGCGCGCGCAGGTACCTGAAAGGATCGATCGACACAGATCGATACGAGCTTCCTGGAGGTAAATAAAAGTGCTGATTGAGCCGAAACCGTCGTAAAGCTTCCGGACGTGTCGCCATGTTTGTGCGAACCGGGTCTGATGTGATGTTCGGGGCCGTACGGAGACGGCTCGCCCGCGCGGGCGGTGCCCCTCCGTCTACCCCACCAAACTCCATTCAAAAAAGCAACAATTTATCTGCTTTGGGGCTGATTTGGCTTTGAAACTCTCGTTATGTCACTGCAAAGACTTCTCGTGTAAACGGCTTCAATTCGGCCGCAACACAAACACGAAACATCAACTTTAAATATTTGAACTCCGTTGACACAATTGCTAAAAAGCACTCAAGACTGAACTATGAACAATTGTTGCTTCACGCTTTGCGGCATCTTCGGCGATAAAACACCGATAAACTTCAGTGGTGAACTGTTTGTGTTTGAGCTGTGTTGCACCACAGCGGATAAAATGTGCAGATTAACTCTTCGTTAATCAGGCCACAGGAAAACTTTGACCAGCAGTCGAACCCCGGGCAGGCGTCAATTCGGGGTTGTAGTTCTGCGGGCGACCGCTGGGTGGAGGTGTTTCCCTCTGGAGTTCAGTTCGAGGAGTCTCAATCGTTGTTTGAAATTGTAAGACCAGTAAAATAAAAGAAACTCAACGTTTTCCTTTCCCAGTTCGAGCCGCTCGAGTGCTGCCGAGGCGGCCGTGTTGCGATGGAGCCGGCGAAACGCACGTCGTCGTGGACGGTGGAGGAAGTGCTGGTCTGGGTTCAGGAGCAGTTCCCCCACCAGATCGACCTGCTGCACAAAGCCATCATCAAACACGCCATTTCAGGTGCGAACGGCGGCAGAGCTGGGCCTCCCTCGCAGGAGGAGGACCGGGATGCAGCTTCCAGCAGCCACGCGGCCACAGACGGAGGCAAGCGGCCGTGAGTGACTCCTCTGTCGTTGCGTCTGCAGGCCGAGCGCTGCTGAGGCTCCGCGCTCATCACCTGGAGCTTCTGGGCGTGGAGGACGAGGAGCAGCAGCAGGAGATCCTGCGGGACCTCCTCCTGCTGCGAGTGCAGGAGGAGGTCAGCGAGCTCGGAGACATCTGCTCCGGTGAGACGCCCCGACCCGCTTCCAGACCAGGGCGGACGCCTCGCTGACCGATTGCACTTGAACACACCGCGTAATGTTTGCTGCTCATTGACTCGAATGTAAACTTTCTCTCCTCGTTTGTTGTTTGTCCTCCAGAGTGTTTCAGTCCATAAACAACGATCGGCGGTCCGGGAAGCAGCGAGCGAGACGTCCTGCTCATCAGGACGGAGGAGGTGACGGAGGAGCCGGGAGGAGGACGGCGGGGCGTGGTTGGAAAATGGCTCCCCGCCTCCTCAGGGATCGCCCGCACCTCCCCCGGCGCCTCCCAAAGTCAGCCGCCGCAGGCGAACTCTGACCCGAGTTTCGCTCCCTTTCACATGAGGGCGTCCGGTCGCATTTCGGCCCCCCGAGTGGGTCAGCGTGGATTCTCCAGGCATGTCAGGTCAAACATGTGGTCACTCATTAAACTGTCCGAAGGAGAGCAAACAAACTGGAGGAAGTCAGAGTTTTCTGTCTCTTTGTCCTTCGTGTTCGTGTCTCGCTTTCGAATATTCTGCTCCTAAAAGATCCACACGACTTCCAGACGTTCGTCCTCTCCGTTCCCGGCGAACGCCGTCCTTCACACGCGTGTTTTGGCGCCGATTTGCGTCACCTGAGTTCAGACGTTTGTCCCGCAGCGTCTCCGTGGTTGCGAGATGATCAGAGGACCGTCCGCGCATCCGTCTTGTCTTCTCTCTGTGTCGGAGAAGCGAGACACGTGTGGAGACGGAGAATAAACGACGACCGAACGCCGAGGCGCCGAATTGTCTTACTGACGGCTGAGTTCTACCGGCTGTTTTTCTCCTGGTGGTTCGGTGAAGTGACACGTTGTTGTTTTTAATGTTTTACGAACTTTTATAGCGACGATCAAGATTCGCCGTCCAATCACAAACGGAAAAGCACGTCCTGACGCGTTGAGGCGCCGCTGGTTGGTTCCAACGTGACCAAACTGCGGCTGGTTAGTTAGTGTGTTTGGTTTGCGCTGGTTAATCAGGACGAGTTGCGAGTTTTGTCACTGATTGACGGACACGCGGCGAAGAGCGTCTCCTCTCTCTCCGATTGCACCAATTCTGAGCCAACGATGGTCCCGAGTTTCGCAGACGCCGGTTGGCCGGACGACAAGGGTTCGGGGGCGGGCCCTCGCGGTATCACCGCGAAAGCTCCGCCCCCCTCCCAGTAAGACCGCAGCCCCGCGGCGACCCCCGGCTCATTCAGGAGCTGAACGCGTCCGTGCCGTCCGCCGCCATGATGCTGGAAGGCCTGGAGCTGTTGTGCTGTCCCAGCGTCCTGCTGGTCACCGCCGCCGTGCTGCTGCTGCTCCACCTCCTCAACACCCCCCGCAAGCTGAGGAATGAGCCCCCCGGCCCCACGCCGCTGCCCCTGGTCGGAAACCTGCTGCAGCTGGACCTCAAGCGCTTCTACAACACCTACATGGAGGTCAGACGCTCGTTAGGTCCTTAGTCCCTGGCTGGCCGGGTCCTGGATCAGGTTTCGGGGCCTGGTCCGGGACCTGGATCGGTCCTCCTTGATTTAAAGCTTCAACGGTGTCTTCGGAGCTTCGTCGGTTTGGACGCGGCTCCACGTTGGTCCTACGAGAACGTGAGATGTTGTTGAGGCGGCACGTTTACTGCAGAGAGTCAGTAACACGGTACCTCAGTACCCTAGTACCCTAGTACCCTAGTACCAGGTCGGTGACCGCGCTCCTTTGTCCCGGCGCAGCTCTACCGGCAGTACGGCCCCGTCTACACCATCTACATGGGCACCAAGAGGATCGTGGTGCTTTCGGGCTACAGCACCGTCAGGGAGGCGCTCACCACCCACGACGACGCCTTCGGGGACCGAGACATCGTGCCCATCGTGCAGGAACTGAGCCACGGAAACGGTAAGGAGCGGCGCCGGCGGCGGCATGGGATCGGTGGTGGGGGAGGGGGAGGGGGAGGAGGGGGGGGGGTCGGTGTGCTGCTGCCATTTTGACCTTTGTCTCGTCCCGGCAGGAGTCCTGTGGTCCAACGGGGAGTGCTGGAAGGAGACGCGGCGCTTCGCGCTGTCCAACCTGCGAGACTTCGGGATGGGCAAAAAAGCGAGCGAGGAGAAGGTCATCGAGGAGTGCGTGTACCTCACCGAGCTGTGGAAGGGCCTCAAAGGTGAGCCGCCGCCGTCCCGCCGGGAGGCCGTCTGCTCCTCAGACACCCTGACCTGCTTTTGCCCCCCCCAGGAGAACCGTTCGACCCCAACCTCACGATGACCTGCGCGACCTCCAACATCATCTGCTCCATCGTCTACGGCAACCGCTTCGACTACGACGACCCGGACTTCACCGAGCTGGTGAAGCGGACCAGCCGCAGGATCCAGCTGCTGGGCTCGCCGTATATCCGGGTATGGTGGAGTCAGGGAGGGGGGGGGGGCAGTGAGAGTCCATAGGTCAACAAAGGAAGGAGGTGAGACGATCAGGGCGTCGCTGAAGACGTTTAACAAAGGGGGTTAGGGTGAGGAGGGGGGAGGAGGAGCATGGCCCCCTCCCCCCCTCAGCTGAGTGTTTGTCCCTCCGGTTATTCGTCAACTCCCTGCCGGGACCTTTTGCGAGGGGGGGAGGTGGGTGGGGGCGGCCCCACTGAGCCCCGTGTGTGTCTCTGTGCAGCTCTACAACCTGTTCCCCCGCCTCTTCCACTGGGTGGCGCACCGCCGCGAGTACCACCAGCTGGTGGCGGCCAACAAGCGGCAGAACGAGAGCTTCCTGCAGCGGCTGAGAGCCACGCTGGAGCCGCTGGCGTGCCGAGGCCTGGTGGACGCCTTCCTGGTGCGCCAGCGGAGAGTGCAGGTGAGTCCCCTGCCCCCCCCCCCAACGGTGACCTTTGACCCCTCTCCAATCAGGGTTTGCGACAATCAATGAAGGGATTATCGACAGGCTGAAGTGTCTGCAAAGAAAGAGGGGGGGGGGGTCGTATGGTCGCCACACTGCAAAAAATGGATCGCAAGAAAGTAAAAAAAAAGGAAATAAGTCTTATTTTTTGTCCAAAAACTAAAATTAATCATGTTTTGCATGAGAAAAATAATCCGATTTTAAGAAAGCAAGGCTCACTTTTTCACAATAAAATCCTCACTTTAAGAGCGAGACCATTTGTACGACTTCACGGTTTAAGAATGCAAAGAAACAAGAAAAAAGGCTCGACGGCGTGGCGGTTTGTGCTTTTACCTCACGGCAAGAAGGTCCTGGGTTCGCACCCAAGTGGGGGGGGGGGGCTTTCGGTGTGGAGTTTGCACGTTCTCCCTGTTAGTTCTCTTCCTCCCACAAATAAGGTCAATTGGAGGTTGTTCTACTTGCTTGAATTTCGATGTTCTGCCGAGTTTTAAGACCCTTTTTAGTCCGTCAGAGGTGAGAACTTTGTGCTTATTTGAAGAGTTATTGTCAGTAAAAACGTTTGACCCCCATTGGCAGATCGTTTTGCTTAATACAAGATCAGTTGACTGGATTTAGAAATGATTAGCTTCTTTGTAGTAAGCCGGTTTTTGCGGTGCAGTAAACATTAATCGGCTTCTGTTACTGGTTGACTTGTGGGGGGTGATCAGGGTTGGTCACTGGGACTCCTGGACGACCGGTCAGACCAGTTCAGGGAGGGGGCGGGGACGGGGGCGGGGGCGTGACCTGAGCTGCCTGCAGTACCTCCCCAAGGAGGCCACCAGGGGGCCTCCTCTCTCTGCGGAGGGAGCAGCCGCTCTGCTCCGGGCTCCTCCTGCCCTCATCTTCCGGGTTCTGCGCAGGAATCCGGCGCCGGCGCCGGCATCTTCCGGGACGAGAACCTCGTGACCACCGTCATGAACCTGTTCGGCGCCGGGACGGAGACCACGGGCACCTCGCTGAGGTGGGCGCTGCTCTACATGGCCAAGTACCCCCACTTCCAAGGTGAGGCACCTCAGACGGACGGGGGGCGGGGCCGAGCTCAGCGGAGAGACTCACCCCGTCCCCGTCCCCGTCCCCTGTCCCCTGTCCCCTCCTCCCCAGATCAGGTCCAGGAGGAGCTGCAGCGGGTCCTGGGCGGCCGGCAGGTCCGCCTGGCCGACCGCCAATACCTGCCGTTCACCAACGCCGTGGTCCACGAGACGCAGCGTCTGGCCACCGTCAGCTCGCTGTCGCTGCCTCACCAGGCCACCCGGGACTTCACCTTCAAGGGCTTCTTCATCCCCAAGGTCCGACCGAGCGCCGCCGACTCACTTTAACCCTTTAACCGCCACGTCTGCGGCACAAAGAGACGTTGCGCTTCTGCATCAACGTCACGAGATTCACTCAAAAGATGAAATTCGAGTCAGGAGATAGAAGCGAGCGAAGTCTGCGGCCGAAATGGTCGAAACGCAGCGTGACGATTGGCTGGCTGAAGGCGTGTGTGTGGTGCGTTCAGGGGACGACCATCTACCCGTTCCTGCGCTCCGTCCTGCACGACGAGACCCAATGGGAGCGTCCCACCACCTTCTACCCCGCCCACTTCCTGGACCAGGACGGCAAGTTCGTCAAGCAGGACGCCTTCATGGCCTTCTCTGCAGGTCAGTGAACTCGGCAGCTCCTCGCCGCCGCCGCCTCCACGGCGCTCACCTGTGTCCCCCCCCCGTGTCCCCAGGACGCAGGGCCTGTCTCGGCGAGGGTCTGGCCCGGATGGAGCTCTTCATCTTCTTCGCCACCCTGCTGCAGACCTTCCGCTTCACTCCTCCGCCCGGCGTCACGGAGGACGAGCTGGACATCGTCCCGCGCATCGGCTTCACCCTCAGCCCGAGTCCCCACGAGCTGTGCGCCGTCCCGCGCGCGTGAGGACCGCCGAGGAGCCGCCGAGCAGCGCGCCTCGTGTCACGCCAGATTGCGAACGTCAAACTGGTCAATAAAGAACGTCTGACAACAGCAGCCGCGTCTTTGTCGGGTTTATTCGGACGTGATGAAGATCAAACGTCAGCAGACGACGTGGAGCAAAAACAGCGGAAACTCAGAAAGGAGCGAATGTGCGAACGGACAGCGTGGGGCTTTTACTTTGGTGACCTCACTTCCTGGCTTCTCTTTTAATGCATCCTGACAGTCGAGTAAGTCACTTCCTCCTCCTCCTCCTCTTCCTTCCTCTTCTTCTTCTTCCTCCCTTTGACCTGCGGGACACATCAGAGACGGCTCCAGAATAAAAGCTGACAAGACGGAAACTGCCGGACGAGCTAAATTTAGAGGATCATCAAAACATGACGGACACCACCGAAGAAGAAGGACGGCGAGTGGTGGACGGACAGACAGGCTCACCCTGTCCCTGTGGCTGCCGATGCTGACCGCTGCGTACATCACGCTGCTCTCTGCGTCGTCCTGGCAACACAAAGACAACACAACCATCAGACGGCTCCACCGGCCGGCGCGTCTCAACGCAGCGTGACGGAGGACTTACGTCCGTCTCCGCAGCCACTGGCGGGCCGGCGGCGGCGGCGGCGTCCACGCTCGCGTCCTCCTGAGAGACAGAAGGAGCGGCCGTGACGGCCGACCGTCACTTTGACGCTCTGCGTTGGGAACCTTCAAAGGGAACTTTTCGGGACTTCACGGGTTGACGCAACACTTTCCGTTCCTAACTCGGCGTTCAGTTATTGGAAGTTGCTGAAGCTGAATTTTTAGTCACGAAGATGAAACGGAAGAAGGAGGCAGGAAGCAGATGGGGGGGCCAGAAATATCGGGCCGCTGATTGGCCGAGAGGAAGCGGCGCGCCACGCTGAGACTCCCAAACACACACGAGGAGAGAAAATACTTACAGGAAGTGAAGCTGCGGCGGCCAAATCTGCAGAACGGGAATCGGCAGCGTCATCAACACGCCCCCAATGTGTTTACCATGTTTATTAGCTTAGCACGATGCTAACACAGAGCGACACCTCATTCTGAAACAAAGAGGCAGCAGCTCTGCGGCGCAACTGGACCAGCAGATCCTGGACCAGCAGATCCTGGACCTGCAGATCCTGGACCAGCAGATCCTGGACCAGCAGATCCTGGACCTGCAGATCCTGGACCAGCAGATCCTGGACCTGCAGATCCTGGACCAGCAGATCTTGGACCAGCAGATCCTGGACCTGCTTCCCCGTTTCATCCGTGTAATCGGTGACTTCCCATCTTCGAAGGAAGGCGTGGCGTGAACTTTTACCGTAAACCGTCGAAGACGCGCGCTGACCTTCTTTGGCTCGCCTCCGGCATTTCACGAGGACGGCGGTGACGACCAGCAGCGCCAGCAGGAGCGCGCCCACCGCTCCGGCGGCGATGGCGATGACGGGCAACTTCTCCGCTGGAAGAGGAGCTGCGATCGGCGAAAAGACGAAGGCGCTGGTCAGGACGCGGCGCCCGGACGGGCCAGC
>JASSRZ010034066.1:0-19351 GCA_032164315.1 Malacoctenus gilli | reverse complement strand
GACCCTCCTCCTCCTCCTCCTCTTGCTCCTCTCTGCCCCCCCCCCCCTTTAATGCACCTTTGAAAACATCCTCCACCGTCACGCACGCCTCCGCTCGCAGGCAGCGGTCCCTGAACGCAACACAAGGACATCCCCTGAAAAGCCGGATGAAAAGAGACGCAGGACGGGGAGAAAGTACCCCCCCCACACACACACACACACACACACACACAAACTGTGACGTCATCGACGTTTTATGAAGTATTTCCGAACAGTAACGGAAAGTAAAACTTCTCTAGAAATGAGGTACTTCGTATAAAGGGCACCACTGTGTTGACAAATACCAGGAATAATAAAATAAAATAAAATAAAATAAAATAAAATAAAATAATAATAATAATAATAATAATAATAATAATAATAATAATAATATAAAATAAAATAAAAATAAAATAACCAATAATAATAATAATGATAATGATAATAATAATATTTTCATACTTTTGGGCTTTTTTTTCTTTGAATTTTAACCTTTTTTTTTGGCAAAATTGAAGAAGAGACTCAGTTTTAGTTAAAATTCCTGCTGTACGGTCTTTATCATAATATTATTGATCCTTTCAGAATAAAATTTTAGCGATAAAACGCTTGCATCGGTGAATTTTGGCCTTTTATTTTGGAAGAACCCAACTGTTTTTCAGTCCGCTGCGTTTTTAACTCTCTTCTTGATTGAACTTCTGTCTGTGTCTGCAGCGCGTCCACTCGGTGTTCCTGACGCCGTCAGGTGCGTCTCTGGGACCGGGAGCCGGTGTGAAAGCGTCCCGGTGTGCGTGAGTGTGCGTGAACCGGAGGACGAGGGCAAACCCAGAGGGAGGAATGTGTGAGTGGGCAGGGAGACTCAACAGGAGGAGGGACTGGGGGGGGGGGGGAGGCATTCCTCTGACCTACAACTGGACAACAGACCAGATTCTGTCCTCGGCTGACAAAGACAAACATAAAGACGGAGCTCGCTGCTCAACGGGCTGCCACGAAACGTCTCAGACCGCTGAAGTCCTCCACGTTTAATCAGGTTTAATCTCAGTTCACACAGAATAAATTAATTGTCGCTAATTTGAGGTTTCCTTCAGAGGAAAAAAGCACAAGAGCTTCTTCAAAACAAACTCCTGTATAAACATGTCGTGTGTCAGGATCTCAATACACCCATAAACAGTTTTAATCCTCATTTATCGAGTTTATTCAGCAGACAAACCAATGAAAATGACTAAACTGTACGTGGATCAGTGGCAGCACTGAAAAACAGCGCTGAGGTGCTTCACACATTATGAGTTTTAGTTTATTTTTTGTGGAAAAGCATTAAAATCTAATCAGAAGTTTGTTTTGTGACAAAGTGTTCTGTGGCAGTCAGTCGTGTCGGGATGCTGCCCTCTAGCGGTCCTACTGTTTATTGCATAGAGGGTCGCTTGAAGCTACGCATGCGCAGTTCCCAAAAGCTGCAGCTTGTACGCAGGTCCCTTCCGGACCACCTGCATCTCGGTCCTCCGCTCCAGTCTGCAAACAACAACAATATTCATGATTAAATGCGAAAAAAACATTTCAAAACAGCAAACATTGAACTTCCTGAACTTCCGGCTGCATTCCAACATGATTCGTCGCATCATCACACCGATTTGTTCTTTAATCTGCTTATTAAACCACTGAGTGTCTGTGAGGTGACCGTCTGCGGGCGTCACAGCTCAGTTTGTTTTCTCCAGACTTGACCTTCGAGTGTGTTGAACTTCTGCCCACACACACACACCTCCCTCTCCATCCTGCTTCAGTTCCTCCAGCCTGTTTCGGACTCTGTCTGTCTGCTCGACGCTGACGTCCGAGTTGCTTTATTTGCGTGACGGCTGCTTTTCTTCTGGCTCGTCTCCACTGACCTCCCGCTTCTGCGTTTCCACCCACAGAGCTGTTGGAGGATGTTTTTCTCGTGATGGATTTTTCTTCTCCGTGAGTCAGCCGAGATCTCCCAACATTCGGCCGTAACATTAAGACCACCGCAGTGTGAGTATGCAGCAGACTCTCTTCACTTCAACACGTGACGCCGAGCCTCCAGCGCTGCGCTCGCTGGGCTGCGGTGAAACAACCCAACGAGAATGAGGATGTGCACAAGTTGGACTTCCTCCTTTGAAGCCACTTCGGCTGAATTCCTCTGTGACGTCTGAGCCGCTCAGAAACCACCAACCACCCAAAACATAAAGGTGCTCAAACATGCATGTTAACAGTCATTACTTATGCAGGAAGAACCTGGACTTGGGGCTTATTTTATCACATAACATTTTTTTCAAACTAAAAATACAGGCCAAATTCTGAGTAACAATAATCTCTCTCAGCTGTAATTAAATAGACATTTTTAAAATAATTTTTAAAAAATAATTTAACTTTTTTTTTTTATTTGACCACAAAGTTGAAGAAAAATCTCAAAATTTCATAAATTTTTTAAAAGGGAAAACACTTTTTTCTGCATTTTTGTGAAATAAAAATAAATTTAAAAAACTTACTTTTTAATTTTGGGGGATTTTTAAAAATTAGTTCTATTAATATTGATTTAATTTAATTTGTTCGATTTATTTTTAAATTTGACTGAGAAAAAAGTTAAAGAAAAATCACACAATTTTTTAACCCTTTTTCAAAGAAAAACAAACTTTTTTTCTGCATTTTCAGACAGAAAATAAACTAACTCACTTTTTTTAAAAAACTTTTTTGTTTTTTTAAAAATTAAGTCGATCACAAAAAGGAAAATTTTAATATAGGATATAGACAGTTTTGAACAGGAAATTAAATTAAAATAATTCAAATTTAAAAATAAATGCTTCTCTCATTAGTCATAGCTCGTCACCATCTTTCGACTGTTCACCTCTTCATTAAATGAACGTGTCAGTTTTCGAGCTCGCAGTTTCAGTCCAATTTTTAATCGTCTCTAATGTCCAAACCAGCGTCAGCTTGAGGTGTGAATTCTTGTGGACTTAGCGGCTCCTTCCCGCCTCCAGCCGCCAGGTGGCGCATGAGCCGCGCGCTGCGTCCTCGCGCCGCCGCCGCCGCCGCCGCCGCTGCTGCCGCCGCTGCGAACATCAGCAGAAATGGAGAAGTCTGAAGTGAGCGGAGTGAGGAGGGATGAGCCGCCGGTTGTTGCTGTTCTGACCTGTCCGATAATAAATTGTCTCGCAGTTTCATTCTACAATAAGGAAGCTTTCGACCTCCACCAGCGAGAAGGACGCTTGGAGCTGTGGAGAAGTGACGGCGAGGAGGAGGAGGAGGAGGAGGAGGAAGAGGAGGAGGAGGAGGTGATAATTTAGGCAATCTATATGTAAAATGTGAGCCGTCTTTTATGTGCGGCGTGTGATCCTCCTTTCATTTCAGCCTGGAAAGTGGAACCTGATAAGGACAGTGGTGACTTAAGCCCCGCGCAGGAATGTGGCGGCGATAAAACGCGGCCTCACGTGTCCCTCAGAAAGAAAAAAAAAGAGGAAGAGCCGAATGGAGGCCGAGTCATGTTTTCGTCACCGCTGCTCCGGCAGCTTCTCCAAATATGAACATTTCATCGACGTGTAAATTCTGCTTTCTACAAACGTGGCGTGACAAACGGAAACAGTCCGTAATGCGGCTGAAAGTGCAGCCAACGTTGATGATCCCAACGCTTCTGACGATTAAACTCTAATTTACAACCAATAAATTTATCTTTAATATTTACCTTCTGTTTTTATTATTTATTGAGTTTTAAACCAAAAACTTTAGTTGTAAAAACCTTTCGAGAAACGACTCACTTCCTGTCGGAAAAATTGAGGAAAAACAGCTGAAAAAATGAATTGACTAACAGAATTTCAAAATAAGAGTTGTCATCTTCTAGGTTAAGTTGATTCTACAGACGCGACGCTGACGCCAAGCCGAAGGTGCGGCGGGTTTCATGAGACGGATGCTTCAGGAGGTGGAAAAAGATCACCGAGGTGTTGACAGATTTACACCTTTGAACCGCTGCTAATGCTGAAGCTAACCGTAGGCGGGACGGAGAGACAGCAGCTCCGCAGCTCGCCGACTGAGATCACTGGAGTAAAAAACATGAACACCGTCGCGTCTCGGGACTTTTATTTGCGCGGGACGAGAGGGTGGAGCAAGTTGGGGAGGACGCGGCGATGAACTGACGCGTTTCAAATGCGACAAGCTGATTTTTCGAGACGACAGAAGTTATTTCTGAGAAAGAAAACGCGCGAGAGCGAGGCGAACCGGGGCGATGGCGAGGTCGCCAAGAAACAAACGGAAAACGCGAGCGGGGGACGGCGAACGCTTCTTTTTGAGGTTCTTAAAGCAACATTCGACGAGCGCTCAGACTAAACAAGTCGTGCTCAGTCGGAGGACGACAGGACGCCGCTTTTGCTTGTAAATTCCGCGAAATATCCACGAAGAAGCGAAGGACGTGTTGGCGCTGTGGGCGCCGCGGCGTGTTGCCTTTCACTCCGCTGCCGCCGCTGTTTATTCCACGCCGCCGCGATTTACGATCGCCGAGTCCTGAAACGGAGCTGCGTGTCTGGACGCCGGTTGCCGTGGTGTCAACCGGACGCCATTTACCTGAAACGTTCCCGTCCGACCGACGCTTCAGGGTCGGGTGACGCCTCAAATCAAACAGGTGTTTCTGTCTTCGCCCCTCGGTATCAGAACAACTCGACGGACAGCTAATATGGGATCAGCTGCTCGTATAAATACAACACACGAGGAAATACGTATGGATTCACACATGGACGTAAACATATCGGGTGGCGGGCGCACAATGCGCACCTTGTCCGCGCCGTAAAACGGCTCAATGTGAGCGCCGAGCACGGAGGAGCCGGCGGGCACAAAGGCACGGCTGAACCGGATCACCTCGTGCCGCCGGCGCTCCTGATGTTCAAGCGGATATTTTGAGTGGCGAACATGAGCCGCCCGCGGCTCCTTAAACAGGCGGCGCCGGCTTGAGGTGAGCGGGCAGGTGCGCTCGCCAGAGGGCGGCGTGACGTTCGGACGCAAACGGTGGAAATGACGGCGCGGCGCAGACAGAGAAAGACCAAGAAAACGCCGGAATATTCAACATACAAGGTGTACTACATACTTGAAGTACTTTAAACGTTTTTTAACCTCAAACGAGATTTTTCATTTCTGTTTCCTCTCAAATATTTATCTTCAATTTGTATTAAAAACTGAACCAATGTTTGTTTTGGCTCCTGTTCGCGTCCGAATCCTCCGTCCGTTTCTTGCTGTCCGGGATCGAAGCTAAAGATGCTAAAGTGGCTAACAAGCATCGGCTACATCCATCGAAATGTTTTATTTATTTGTGATTTTTCAAAAAAAAACCCAGTTTCGAGTTGTTTTCAGATTCACACTCATGTCGTTTTGCATCCAAACTCTCCTTTGTTTTGATTCCATCAACTTCTGCTTCATCTCCTTCACTTTTTCAGCCGTCCTCACCTGAGTTTTGTGCGCATGCGCCACCTACAGGCCGGGCATGTGTACTACAATATTAATGGCTAAATTCAAACACCAAATGCTGCTTCCAAGTTTTACTTCTAGTGATATTTGACCAATACTTTCAAAAAAACCTGCATTAATCGATTATTTTTGAAGTTTTTCGCAGGAAAGTAAAAGTTTGTCAAGTTGACCGACATCACAGCCGTGTCCGTCTTCAGCCTCCTGTCAAATATCACAAAGAAGTACTACACCAGACGTGTGTTGCAGTACTTTTGTCAGACTGTTCGCGGAGCAGCTTCCGTCCGTCCGTCTGTCCGCTGACGATGATGATGGAAGACGAAGGCGTCCCGTCTGATATTACAGCCGCTCCACAAAGCCGCGCGAGCCGCCGGCGCCTTTGAAACTGGAAGTCAGATGTTGCTGCACACGTGTGTTTGGTCTTAGTGGCGCTCGCGCCGAAGAACGGGAGGATTTCTCCACAATGTCAGGCATCTTCTGGGCGTATAAATAGCCCTCCGGAGGAGCAACAGGTGGTGGGCGGAGCTCTGGCAACGCATGTGCCAGAATACATAACAAGTGCGTGTGCATGTGTGTTCATGTGTGTTCATGTGTGTTCATGTGTGTTGGTGTTCTCGGACACGAACCCGTGTTAAGCTGACGGGAACGAGAGACACGGGCTGTTTTGTCCACTGTCCCTCAGAAACGAACTGTTTCGGTCTCTTCTTCTTCTTCTTCTTCTTCTTCTTCTTCTTCTTCTTCCTTTTCTTCTTCTTCTACTCCTCTTCTTCTTCGTCTTCTTCTTTGTCTTCTTCGTCTTCTTCTTCTATATGCTTCTTCTTCTACTCTTCTTCTTCTTCCTCCTTTTCTTCTTCTATGCTTCTTCTTGTTCTTCTTCTATGCCTCTTCTTCTACTCCTCCTCTTCTTCTTCTCTTCCTCCTCTTCTTCTTCTTCTATGCTTCTTCTTCTACTCCTCCTCCTCTTCTTCTTCTTCTTCTTCCTTTTCTTCTTCTTCTTCTTCTTCTTCTACTCCTCTTCTTCTACTCCTCTTCTCCTTTTTCTTCTTCTTCCTTTTCTTCTTCTTCTTCTTTTTCTATGCCTCTTCTTTTACTCCTCCTCCTCTTCTTATTCTTCTATGCTTCTTCTTCGTCTTCTTCTTCTTCTATATGCTGCTTCTTCTTCTACTCTTCTTCTTCTTCTTCTTCCTTTTCTTCGTCTTCTATGCTTCTTCTTCTTTTTCTTCTTCTTCTTCTTCTTCTTCTTCTTCTTCTTTTTCTATGCCTCTTCTTCTACTCCTCCTCTTCTTCTTCTTCTTCTTCTTCTTCTTCTTCTTCTTCTTCTTCTTCTCCTTCTTCTTCTTCATCTGGACCTCAGGTGCGTCTCCAAACCTGCCCACCACCTACTCATCCAACCACAGCTCACAATCACGATCAAACGATCCATCTTTTGGGATGACAACGGACAATCCAGGACGTTGAAGTCGAAGGATGGTGCGACAGGCTCCGCCTCGCAGGCCGCCTGAGTCTCGGGGTCGCGGCGTCTCGCTCTGGGTCTCCTGAACTTCTCGTCAGCGAGCGCTCACAAATTAAGGAGACACATTTCACACAAACACACAAAAAACTGCATCAACGAGCGTCTTACTTCAGCACTCAGACTCCCATTTAAACCTGATTGTTTCAGTCGCTCTGCCGCAGTTCTCTTGAGCAGTCGGGGGTTATTTGGACTGTGTTTTTCACGAAACTCCTCCGATCGAACATGAGACAGAAATTCATCTCTGCAGCTTCCTGTTGATGAGCGACGAAATCCCACCGGAGCCGATTTTTATCTCCAAAACTCGCCCAACAAAGAGACGCTTGTGCCGAGTTACGCAATTCAGCACGGACGCTGCAGACACTCAGCGAGTCTTATTCAAATTTATGGGGTTTTATTTAGCAGCGCGAGCGCGTGCGTGAGCCCGTGTGTATGTGTGAGCGCGCGTGCGCGGAGTACAATGCTGCGGTTCTTCGCCGTACGCGCGTCAACGGAATCCCGGAGTGCGTCATCGAGCGACTTGCTCGGCCGAGCGCGCGCCGCGGATTGGCCGCGGGCTGGAAATCTCCCCGCCCACCGCGCGGCCTTGTGCGGAAAGCGCGCCCGACGTCATGGGGACGAGCGCGGCGGCGGCGCTCTTAAGAGGCGGCGGCGCGGCGGCGGCGACGGTCGCTTCCCAGCCGACAGCCGCTGAGGATGAGCGAGAGTCCGCGTCGGAATACGGAGCGTCGGAAACACGCGTGACAAAAACACGGGACAACAGGTAAGAAACGCCGCGTCTTCATCCGCCGTAACGCGGAAATATCTCACCTTCTCTCCGCTGAGACACTTTAGATCATTTTATCACATTTAAATGACAGAAAATCAGCTGATTCTCCACTTTTACTCCTTAAATTGTGTGTTTATTTTCAAAATAAACAGGTTTTAGTGCCGCTTTATGATAAACTCGGTTGATGGAGTGAAGTCTGACATGTGCAGGGTCTGTTTTCTGTGACATGTGATTCACATGTTGCCTGTAACTCATCCGCACCCACTGCCCTTTGCGGGCGTCTCCATATAGACTCTAAGCTCCCGTCGTAATCGCTGCTGCTTGGAGAGGCAAGATAAACTTTCGAGGTTTTCTTGTAAACGGCCGGATGATGTTCCCGCGGGGGATACTGGCGTGACGCGCCGAGGAGCGGCGACGTCTCCCGAAATGGAAATGCTCGGAAACTTGCAGGAAGAAGCGGTTCTGACGCCGTTCTCGAAGCAGATATTTCGGGTTTTGTAGTACTTCATCCGGACGGTAAAACTCGGTGATACTTCGCGGCAGGAAGTCTCCGTCTTTTCCTCGCTCATCCGTCCCGGTGCTCTTCCCTCCCGCAGCCATGACCTGCATCCACCCGCAGCACGGCTCCTCCCAGTCCTACGAAAGCGTCCTGAGCGCCGCCGAGCTGCAGGGCGCCGACTTCCTGTCCCGGCTGGTGGCGGCGGACGCCGCGAGCGGCCCCCGGGACCACCTCCCCTCGCCGCCGCCGCCCCTGCCGGGCATCGGCTCCCTGGTGGGCGCCCAGCCCGGGGACTTCGACGCGTACTCGTGTCAGTTTACGGCCGCACCCGCCCTGGTCACGCCGCCGCCGCCGGCGTCGGCGCCGGGCCAGGAGACGCCCTTCAAGCTGGACGACCTGCAGGTGTACGGCTGCTACCCCGGCTCCTTCATGCTGACGTACCCCGAGGACGACGTGTCGCCCGGCGGCTCCGACTACTTCGGCAGCCCGGCGTCGGCCTCCTCGCCGTCCACGCCGGGCTTCCAGAGCCAGCACGCGTCGGCGTGGGACTCGGCCTTCGGGCCGTACTCGCCCAGCCCGGGATTCTGGACGGCCGAGGAGGCGTCGGCGTCGGCGCCGCCGCCGCACGCGCCCTCTTTCTTCGCGTTCGGCTCGGAGTCGGCGGACGACCTGGCGCACCTGGCTCACCTGCACGAGCAGCCGGAGCCCTTCTCGCTGGCCCACCCGCACCCGCCCATGACCTTCCCCGCGCTGGCGATGGAGCAGCCGCCGCCGCCGTCACGCGGCCTCGACGGCGCCGAGCAGCCGCTGGACGACAGGGTGTCGCCCAAGGCCAAGCGGTCCAACGGGAACGAGGGCTGCTGCGCCGTGTGCGGCGACAACGCCTCCTGTCAGCACTACGGCGTGCGCACCTGCGAGGGATGCAAAGGCTTCTTCAAGGTAACGCCAGCGGCCACGCCCACCGCGGTCACGCCGAAGCGCGTTTCAGCTCAGCCAGACGAGAGACTCCTGCGAACGTTTCACTCAACCGTTTTGTTTCTTCTTCTGCAGCGAACGGTCCAAAAAAATTCCAAGTACGTCTGCCTCGCCAACAAAGACTGTCCGGTGGACAAGCGGCGGCGGAACCGATGTCAGTTCTGCCGTTTCCAGAAGTGCCTGGCGGTCGGGATGGTCAGAGAGGGTGAGTCTGGACGCCGCCGCCGCCGCCGCCGGCGGACGACTGAGCGCAGGAAGCATACCATACCAAAGCAGAGAATAACTCTCTCTCTCTCTCTCTCTGTCTCTCACTCTCTCTTTCTCTCGTTCTCTCTCTCTCACACACTCACTCTCTCACTCACTTACACTGTCTCTCTCTCTCTCTCTCTCTCTCTCTCTCTCTTTGTTTCTCTTCCCCCCTTTCTCTCTCTCTCTCTCTCTCTCTTTCTCTCTCACTCTCTTTCTCACACACTCACACTTTCTCTCCCCCTCTCTCTCTCTCTCTCACACACACACACACACACACACACTCACACTTTCTCCCCCCCCCCTCCCCCCTCTCTCTGTCTCTCTTCCTCTCTCTCTCTTTGTTTCTCCCCCCCCTCTCTCTCTCGCTCGCTCTCTCCCTCTCTCTCTCTCCACAGTCGTTCGGACGGACAGCCTGAAGGGTCGCCGCGGTCGCCTCCCCTCCAAGCCCAAAGTGGTCCAGGACGCGGCGCCCGCCGTGTCGCCGGTCAGCATGATCGCCTCGCTGGTGAGGGCGCACATCGAGTCCAACCCGGGCGTGGGCACGCTGGACTACTCCAAGGTAAGACGAGACGCCGCGGCGCCTTCGGGTTCCCCCGGGACGTTCGGGCGTCCGGCTTGACTTCTCGCGTCACGGTTTCAGTACTCGGAGGCCGACGGCGGCGGCGCCGGCCAGAAGGAGGACGCCGGCGACATCCAGCAGTTCTACGACCTGCTCACGGCCACCTTGGAGGTGATCAGGAAGTGGGCGGGCAGCGTGCCGGGCTTCACCGACTTCTGCGCCGAGGACCAGGAGCTGCTGCTGGAGTCGGCCTTCGTGGAGCTCTTCATCCTGCGCCTGGCGTACCGGTGGGTCCGCCGTCCCCCCGGAACGGCTCCGGCGATCGAGCCGCTCCCTGAAACTGACCTCCTGACCGTCGTCGCTCCTTCGCAGCTCCAACCCGAAAGTGGAGAAGCTGATCTTCTGCGACGGGACGGTGCTCCACAAGACGCAGTGCGTCCGGGGGTTCAGCAGCTGGATCGACTCCATCCTGGAGTTCTCCCACAGCCTCCACCGCATGAAGCTCGACGTCTCGTCCTTCTCGTGCCTCACCGCGCTCGTCATCATCGCCGGTAATTCAGCTTCGGCCCGCGCGACGCGCACACGCCCACCCAGCGTCGCGTAGACGCAGACTCCGACAGCGGTCCGACAGCAAGTCGACGTTGGCACCGCGAACGCGGTGATGCGAAAACGTAAACCTGCAGCAGCAGGAACAAAACCTTTTATTGGAAGCAGAGAAGAACCAACGGGACAAAATCATCCTGTCGATCAATAATATGGACTGTAGATGAGTTCACAAAAGATAAAATAAGACAATTAAAGGAAATATATGTTGAGATTTAAGAGATAAAGTAGTTCTTTTAGTTCCAATCAGCTGCAATTAATAAATAAACCTTTTATGATTAAATATTTGTACACCTGAGAAAAATTTTGCTGTGGAGACCAAAAAAGTGCTTCAGATCTACATTTTTGAGTGTTTATTTTATTTTATTACATTTTTATTTTCATTTATTTATTCCTTTAATTATTATTTTTTTATTTCATTATTATTATTATTATTATTATTATTATTATTATTATTATTATTATTATTTATTCATTTATTATGTTGATTATTTTATTTTATTTTTATTTTTAATTATTTACTCACTCATTTATTTTTATTTAATTTTATTATTATTATTATTATTATTATTATTATTATTATTATTATTATTATTTATGTTGATTATTTTATTTTATTCTAGTTGATTCTTTACTTTACATAAAGTTAGACACATTTAATTGTAAATTATTAGTTTTACATGAGAAAAGTGACAATTAATCTGAATCTATGATGACCAGTTCTAATTCCTGATATTCTCTTTTAACAATCTTTAGACACAAATCTGTTTTTTAGACCAAAAACTGTCCTAATTGGATTCAATCTGTTTTGTTAGTCAGTAAACCTGAACATTGATTCGTTTCGTATGTTGACGGTTATCAAAGAGGAAGTTCGGTCAACATTCGAGTTCGCCGTTCAGCATCTGTGAGGAAGCTCGGCGAGTCTTCGTCACGAGTCCCCGCAGAGGACGAGAAAAACCAGGCGCAACACGATCAGGTGTGGACGGCGCCACGGCCGCCACAAAAAAGGGTTCACGGCGAACACGAGACGGCGTCGCCGCGAGCGCTCACTGACGCCGCCTGTGGTTTCCCCGGCAGATCGCCACGGCCTGAAGGAGCCGCGGCGCGTGGAGGACCTGCAGAGCCAGCTGGTCACCTGCCTGAAGGACCACGTGTCGGGCTGCGGCTCGGACGCGCTGCGGCCCAACTACCTGTCGCGCCTGCTGGGGAAGCTGCCCGAGCTGCGGACGCTGTGCACGCAGGGCCTGCAGCGCATCTTCTACCTGAAGCTGGAGAACCTGGTGCCGCCGCCGCCCATCGTGGAGAAAATATTCTTGGATACGCTGCCGTTCTGAGGCTCTCGGCGGGGACGGGGACGGGGACGGGGACACCCGATGGAGCCTTTCCAAAAGCCCCCCCTCTCCTGGTTTGTCGACGTTTCCTTCGGGAGGACCGAGAACGGCTCGTGGACCAAAGCGCGGCCGTTGACACGCAAACGAGCCGCCGCCAACGGAAACCGAAGGAGGCGTGCGCGCCGCAGAGACACACGTGACGCTCTGCCGCCTTATTTCTAGCTCCAGAGACTCTTGTTTTCTTTTTTTTTTTCTCTTGTGTGTTCAGACAAACACGGAAACACTTTGTTGTTTTTTTTTTGCGGAGCTGTAAACTTTTTCCCGGGATTTCGGCGGCGTCTCGAGCTACGGATCCGGTCGCCGATCTCCGAAAGAAGTCGCCGGGAAGGAAACGCCGCCGCTGGGAAAGTTACCGGAAGGAAACCACCGATCGGTGGAGCGGCCGTTGGTCCGCCGCCAGCCGCTCACGCGACCCGACGACCACGACGGCGTTTCGAACCAACGTTCATATTTCATCAGCGTTATGTCATCGCGGCTGAGAGGCGACGGCCCTTCTTCGCTCGTGCCGCCGCCACCGCCGCCGCCGCCGCGACGGTGAAGTAGGTCAGTCCTACAGAAGTAAACGCCAGTGGTCAGATTCATGTATCATGAATGGACATTGAGCAGCCGACACACCGAGCGTCGTCCCGAACAGTCTTACACGACGGCCGCGTCTGTAGATGAACGTGTTCGGACTGCCGCAGGAAGTGATGTCACAGTTTGGGGGGGGAAACCTTTTGTTTTTACATACAGCAGAAAAAGCTGGAATAAAATGGACGACTGCACACCGAGCGCGTCTCTGTCCTACTTGCGGGCGCTTCGCTGCCGAGTTTCAGCATCGGCGGGTTCGTCTCGCCGCGCCGATGTCACCGTTTTATGATGCGATGCCCGCCTGGCCGGCGAGTTGTTCTGGCGTCAAATCAGAGCAGACTGCGAGCCGAAAAATGCCCCTCCCTCCCTCCCTCCCTCCCTCCTCCCAGTTATGTGCTGGTCTCTTTTTAGAAGCTGCTGGAATTCCCAGTCCGGTCTCAAGTGACCCAGACTACTTCATCACCGCGCTGTGCCACACTCTCACATGCGAGCGCGTGCGCCGCCAGCGAGCGTGTCAACACGAGCGAAAAAGTCACGGAAACAATCGAAAACAAAATTTTGTTGGTGAAAAGCTGTAAGACAGTTCAAATGCAAAAGCGTTGCAGTAACCAGGTCAGGCCTGTAGGCGGCACCAGCGAGTAAAACTCAGCAGAGGAACCAGAGAGCAAGTGGAGGGTATCAAAATAAGAGCGTACAGAAAAGGACACGTCGGCGCGATGATGTGAAACTTGGCGTCAAAAACCGAAAATAACAGTTGGACGTCTGCACGCTCGCTGTGACAGACAGCTGGAGGATTTATCCAATCAGAGCTCCGAATTCAAAGACTTTATCCACAAGAGAAGAAGAATATTGGAGATAAGAGAGAATAAGTCAGGATTACAGAATAAAATGGAGCTCTGACTCGAGGAAACAACGTGAAACGAGTGAAGCCCGCACGAGATCGTTAGTGATCAGAGAGACCGAACAAAGTACAAAGTACTAACACAACTCCGAGTACACGACCACCAAAACCCCATCGGAATACTGAATGTGCGCCTGACGATGGAAACCAGTCGCCGGCGAGATCGCGCCTCTGAACACGACACAATCTCACAGACGAAGGAAGTGTGTGTGTGTGTGTGTGTGTGTTTGTGTGTGTGTGTTTGTGTGAGTTAGTTCCAAGTATCATCTGGTATCCAGTCCGAACGCCGCGGCCGCATCGACTGCGACGCCGACGGTGCTGACAAGCGCCGCCCATTTTCTCGAACTTCCGTTGCCGTCTCGGTTGGTGTTTGTGTAAAGAAGACAGCAACGGCGGTAAACACAGCCCGCGTTTTACATACTTACCTCGTCGTATTAATACTTCACTAATGATGTGCCGACAGCGTCTAAAAATGGCGCTCAGACCCTTGAAAAGTGGTGTTCCGCCTCCCGTCTGGGTCCAGCGAGTATTCGCCGCGTGTATCGCATCGTTGTACTTACAGTAGTCGGAAGATCACTTATGACATCTTGGGTGTCCTGCACTTTATTTAGCCAATCAGACGCTGCCTGAATCAGAGTCTCTCTGGACTTGTTGCACTTTCGTCTGAGGTGAACCGGAGATAAAAAACCCGTCGCGTCGCTCGGAATCGATCCGAGTTCGGCGGGGAATTGAAACCGCGGCGGCGACCAGCTGCTGTCCGGTTTTCGGCCGGCTGCTGGGAGTCGTTCTGCTGTGGCAACGCGGCGGGCGAGCGGACGGCTTGACCGTCTCACCAGCGGGACTTATGCAACGAGAGCGAGCCGGCGTCACTCCGATTACGGCACTCCTCTGGGTGATGGCACACGGATCAAGGATGTGGTGGCAAAGGGGGGGGTGGGGGGGGTGGCAAGCGAGCGTCAGCTGAAAGCGGGGGATGCACCCCGCGTCCGAAAAGGAGGCAAGAACGGCGGGTCACGAGCTTCAGACAGAGTTACAGGACCAAAGGCCAGAGCTCAGGCGGTCCCCAGCTCGGAGCGTCCGCGGCCTCTGTGAGAAACGAGAATGCCAGCGCCATTAAAACGAGCCCGCGGCGGCGGCGGTGGCGGCTCCGGCTCCGGTTTCAGAGGCTTGCCCCCAACTTGTTTGCAGAGTGTCCAGGACGCGGCGTGACAACTTTCACGAGGGTCACAGCTGACCTAGCGAGCGGGACGCTGGCCAGCTGTCGGACCGGTAAAACGACGAGGGTCATCGTGTCCCCGGGAGGCAGGAACAGGGTCCCCGGGGGGGGGGGGGTGATCGGGGGCTCCGGTGTCTCCACGGAGGAATTCGCCTGGCTGCAGTTTCCATTCGCCTGATCGAAGTGGAAGGAGGATCCGGACCGTCGCAGGCCGGACTCGGACACGGACGCAGTTTCGGAGACCCGCATGTATTCAGACCGGACTGCTTGTGATGCATTGGCATGAACGCTATCTGACCAGGATATTCACAGCGCCCTCTGCAGGTTCGCCGGTTCATCGCAGCTCTTTTCCTTTGGCGCCCGTTCATCCAAGCTTCTACTGATCCCATCGTGACGTCACGTTCAAGCAGAAAAGTCAGTGAGTGAGTGAACAAGTCACCGACTGATTCAGCGTCGAGAACGAGAAGCGAGACGAGCGACGCCGCAGCCAAAACTCGACTGCTTCGAAGAGGAAGTAGCTACTAACGAGAACCACCAACTTCCAGCCGGCTGAGCGACGCTCGAACAAAGAGAGCAACAGAAGTCTCTCGAGAGTTTCTGCACAAATTCAAACACGACAGTCTTCTTTAGAGGTCACGACAACAACTGGACGTCAACGTCCTTTATAATTGAGCTGAGAGTAAAAAAAAGCAGCACAAAAAGTCCAGTTGGGATCTTGGAGGTTGAAACGTGTCTCTCGGATCTTGGATCCGAGTCCTGAGTCACATCTTTGAAAGTCAGATCGGAGTCGTCTCAGACTGGCGTGAAAACATCGGATTCGGCTCAGTGCTGCGCCGTAAAACCGCCGAAGACATAATTTACGAGGCCGTGCGTTTGCACGTCCGAGTGTTTTTCCAATGAGCTGACGAAATCGATCAGCAGACGTACTCGAGGAGTTTCAGAGACGGTCGATGCAGAACACAGGAGCTATTTGTGTCTTCGAAAAAGCGTCAACGTCCACCAGCAGGTTTATTTACTTTCGATGACGTGAAACGACGGCGTTATTCGCTCAGTTTGTAAAAGAGTAAAACGTGGTCCGCCGGACTGATTAGCGACCAGCTGAAAAGTTCAAAATTAACACCGGCGTCTCGGTGTCACTCTATAAACACTCGGTACAGGTTGTAACGCACACCGCTCATGTGAAAGGCAGACGTGGCCCCCTCAGAAACATACGAGGGGTCCCGTACGGACTCCGGTTCCCGCACGTACTCATGTCTGAGGAGTCGTATCTCACCCTTCCACATGGTGACAGGGCAGCACAGAGCCCCTCCGAACACGTCCAATAATAGCCGCCACTAAAATAGACAGTCATCACATGAAATCAATAATGCCACTTAGATATGACAGAGTGCGCTGGCTGGCGGGCCGCCCTCGCCGCCGGGATTATCCCGACATTTGGCGCTGCGGCCTCGCCGCTGGAAAGCTCCACCTGGACCGTTTCCTCAACGCGACGTTTGGGGTTTTTTTTGTCACGACAAACGTTTCGGACCAGCAGTCAGACTTACAGCCCTGTTCGACTGATAAAAGCATCAAAAAGAGGACCTAAACGAAGACAGAGACGCTCATTTGTGCCGGATGTTGCTTCCTCTGGACACAGTTGGACAGTGGCGCCACCCTATGGCCGCCTGATGTCAAAGCAGTTGAGTTCTCGTCATAGAAACAGCCAAGTTTAAAAACTCTGGAGCATTTTCCAAAAAACTGTCAAGATTTACATCAATTACTGAAACTTTTGTCCTTGATCGACTCCTAATCTTGAGAATCGCCCTTCAGGAAGCCGTCGGCAACCTTTTCTCTTCGTTTCGCGGTGTTTCAAAGCCTCCTCGGAGCCTTTTCTGGGTCTGCACTCAGACGCGGCGCGTTAACGCGGCATCCGACTCGATGCCTTCGCTCTTTGGCAGCTTTCGCCGTCCGAGACATCGATACGCCAATGAAACGCAACACTGATGCGTGAAAAGGGGATAAGCTCCATCAGCGACCCTCTCGCCGCTTAATTCTTCCTCCAGCAGGCGTCAACGAGGGTCCTCTCCCTCGCGGCGCCCAAAGACTGACAATTTGACAGAATTACAGTTTGAACTCGACAGAAATAAACTCAGAAACTTTAATTTGAGTGCGTTTCTCCCCAGAAATACCGAGCCAGACGCAGGTTTTTCCTTCTATAAAAAAAGGTTTATTGAAAACTTTCCATGCGTGATCAGATCTCGCCGCTCCGGCGTCACGTTACCGCGCAGCGCCGGCCGGAACCGGCAACGTATCGGTCTGAAACAAGTCTGCGGGAACGGGGGGGGGGAAACGAAGCAGCCGGAGAATGATGCAGAGAGCAGGACACGCCGGACAAACCGGGAATGTCCAAAGCAGGTTCTGGTCCAAGTTACAGGCTGAATCAACAGGACTTTCTGATTTAAAACACACACCGAAGAACAGGACGTTCCTCAGAGGCAAAAAAGTAAAAAAACGACAGAGACGGGGGGGAGAGAGAGACATTAAGAATTCACTAAAACTGATCCCCGTTGGCACCGTTGAACGCCGACCACGGGAGGGTTCTGGGCGCTCTGAAATGGGGGCCCAGATGGTTGGTGGCCTCCACGTCCGAGCTGCAGGGAGACGAGAAGGGAACCGTTGAGCCCGGACGGCGAGAAAACGAACGAAGCGAGAGAAACGTGGCGAGCGGGTCACTCACTACAGCTCCTTGTTCTTGTCGGCGCCCCAAATGAAGGGAGGAGCATCGTCGTCGGCCTCTGCGGGAGCGAAACGCGGGAGCGTCACCGAGCGGCAGCATTCGGGGCGGAGCCGTGGCGCCGTCAAAACCTACCTTGGTCCCAGTCCTCGCTGGGGTTCGGGTTCACCCAGGTGCTGACGGGGACGTGCCAAAGACACGGCCCTTTTGCTGCTTCCTCTGGGGAGAAGAAAAAGACCCAAAAAAAACCCCGACTTCCTGTCAGAGTCCGTCAACTTCCTGCCGCCGCTCAGCGGTCGCCTCACCTTTTTCGAGGTCCACGGAGACTCGGTTCTCACAGGTTTGGGTGTGATGTTCCAGCTCCTCCTTGGGCACCAGATGGCGAGCGTTGAAGGGACAAGTCTTCAGCTTGCTGGCCAGTTCCGGATGATTCTGCAACCGAGTCGGAAGACGCCGGCGGTGACGCGGAGCAACGGGTCAAAGCTCCGATTTTCAGCCGTCGCCCTCCACCAAACTCACCTTCCTGCACTTGATGAGGTGGTACGGGAAGCGGCACGCTCGGATCTGGTGGTTCTTATCGAAGGGACACTGCAGCAGTCGGTCCGGGTCGATGTTGCTTCTGTCCTCTGGAAAAAGGAAACGCAGACGGACCGTTCGGCACAATCGGGAACAGACCAGCGACGGCACTTCGGGTGCGAGGAGGACTCGGGTCCTTACCGGGCTCCTCCTCCACCCAAGGAGCGCGCTCCTCCATAGCAGTCCTGTTACTGCACGGGCCGGAGCTGGAGCCGAAGCGGATGTTGTTCGCCATGTTTACCAGATGTTCTGCGAGAGAAGGAAAAACGCAAGTTAATACACACAGCTGGAAAAAAACGCCTCAACAGGCGGTCAAAGCTTCCTGAAGCTGTACGTGGCTTCACGAAAACGGACCACGGTCGTTACGCCAACGAGGCATCAAAATTAACCACAAAACACCAAAACGATGCGCAGAGCTTCAGCCTGACGTTGTCAATTAAGTCAGTGCCTTCAATACAAGTTACAGGAAAAAAGTTGGTCGGTTAAAACGAGTTTTCTTTCAAATTTCCGCACATTCGCTTGCGTTCAAACGTGCATCTGCGTGCTAGCCAGTTAACATTGGCCTCTAAGCCAACTTGAGCGGTAGGAAACAGCAAAAACGAGCAGTTAGCAAAGTTTTCCTGCTAAAAACTAATGCTTTAGGCCTTTATCGTTGACCCTACGAGACAGTCTGACGTATATTAGTGGAAACTCGGACAACTTGACCGGAAGCGGTTCAGATTTACAGCAAAATTCGAAACGTTTCCTGGATATTGTTTCGCTACCTTGCGGCGGTCCTTCTCCTGCTAAGTTCAGCGTGTCTCCGCTCCCTTTTAAAGGACGCCTTCTGGATATGACGTCACTGAGGATGAACCAATGGCTGCCGATTGCGTCCTCACGCACAAAATTGGATACGCATTCGGAGCGTACGCGGTCAACGACGCACAGCGTCTCCCGAACACACCAAACTGCAGTAAAAAGAAGCCATTTTACGCTATTTATATATATTTTTGTATATAATTTGCAAATAGCTAGCATCAATTTTTATTTATTTATTTATATTTTTTATTTTTTTATTTATTGGTTCTGGAGTGACTTCCTACTTAAGGCCCCCTGGTGGCCACTGAGGGTGGGCCACAAATTTTGCCAGATTCAATTAAAAATCATAACGAAACAACTTCAGATTGTCATTGGAAAATAAACTAGTAAGCTTGCGATTTATTAAAATCTCACCTTTATTCCGTCGGTTTCTTTCCTGGAGTTGGTTTCCGCATCGAAAAGTGTCGCAGGACAAGTCACGTAGAAGCTGCGCGCAGTGCTTCCTCCATTACGGTACCTGGCCCGGCTCGTCGCCGTCGCAGCCTCGCTTATT
>JASSRZ010034065.1:4909-19352 GCA_032164315.1 Malacoctenus gilli | reverse complement strand
TGTGTGTGTGTGTGTGTGTGTGTGTGTGTGTGTGTGTGTGTGTGTGTGTGTGTGTGTGTGTGTGTTGTCAGGTGTTTGACTTCACCCTGGAAGCAGAGGAGATGAAAAGTATCACAGCGCTGAGCAGAGGGTGGCGCTACATCGTACCAATGATTGACGTAAGTGGATAACCTGTTTATCTCTCTGCCTGGTTAGAGTGTTTTCATTAGATCTACCAGACCAGATATTTTTTTTAACGGAACGTTGTACCACGGGATGCTGAAGCCGGCTGGGAGGGGGGCAACAAAACAAGACCATCTGAGAGACACTGATTGAAGGAGAGAAGTTGTATTGAAGTTATCCCTCCCTCCTTCTCCCATTTCATTGTCGTAGTGTGACTGACTGTGGTTTCCAGTTCAGCAGTCCCTTATACAAGCAGGAGATGGCTGTAGCAACAGTTTCTGAGTTATAGGCTTTCATAAACAATGCAAACTGGTCTTAGTTACATTTATCAGCATTTTATTTATATAGTGTTGCAGCTGCAAATATCTAAAGAAATCTCCAGAGTAGACTCCGAATCCAAAGCACACTATTTATGAGCCGTAACATCACTTTCAAGTTTATGTAGCTTTAAAATATGTGGGGACATTAAGGTTGTTATCAGCTAGGATTGCCTGTCTGGGGATGGTTTTCCAATGAGCAGTGTATGATGGGCACCACCAACATATTAAGGCTTTCATCTGTGCTGCAAAATAAGAGTAAGAATAGTCGTGATGCTCACACAATCCCCTAAATGGGGTAGGCCCCAGTCCCTCTTTTTAGGATAAATCTATCTGATAAGCATCTCTTGATCTTAATCCTGGCTGTAGGATTGTTGTATAGTGTCTTCATGGTTTTAATAATAGTGTCATGAAAGCCAAATCTAAGCCGGACTCTGTAGAGGAAGATCCAGTTAACTGGATCAAAGACCTTTTCAGCGTCTCTACTAATCACCATTGCTCTGATTTTATTTTGTTTTATATGATCCATGATGTGTAGCATCTGTCACATATTGTCTAGTGTTTGGCATTAATGTAAAAAATCTTGTGACACTGCAAAAAAAATTTTAGCGTGCACGACCTTTCTTTTGGTTGTGACTTTGGCGTAGTTGTAAACTGTGTTGAATCTAACGTGGCCTCAGTCCTCCATTGTTGCAGTGCATGTCTGCAACCATTCAAAACATTATAGAGGAGGAGTCTGTTTACATTCTCGGTGGTTTAGTTAAGCTGTGACTGAGGGGGTTTTGGGAAACACTGTGGTCGCCTCAAGATGTTCACATGCTGTTCTGTGTTCCAGGTGGAAGGCAAGCGTGTTCCCAGGGATGCAGGACATCCACACTACCCGTTCAACGAGCCCTACTGACAGCCCCCACTGCCACTTCAATCTGTGCCTTCGACAAGACCCCACCCCTACCCCATCCCAACGCCATCCATCTGGTCTTGGACCACTGTCAGTTCCTGCACTCATCATGTTTCAATTCAAATATTACTGATAGAGACGGGAAAATGTGGTATGGCTGTATCCATGTTGTACGTGTCCTTTTTTTTTTTTATTAAACATTTTCTTACTTCCCGTCCCTGCTGTCTTTATTTACCAGCTGCTCCACATCATTTGTGACTTTTGCTATCAAGTAGCTTGTTGACAAGCTCCTGGGTCCTGATTAAAATAAAGCACAGGATCCATGTGCCCATTCACAGTTGTAGTGTGGACTATCATTCACGTGCATTGACAGTCCCTCATCTCCTGCAGCACGTTCTCCAAAGCCTCCTCCAGGGTTTGTTTGGGAGGTCTGCGCCTCTGCATCAGCTGCGAAGGAGAGTGAGGGTTCAACAACTCAAATCTTTGCTTCCGACTGGCAGAAGTCGGCGCTCTGCATTCACAGCTCTGCACGTGCGACTGGGATGCAGCTGTATTGGTGGGTGCCGTACCCGCATGGTGTCCTCCAGCGTGGTGTATCGGTAGTTTGGTGGCTCCAGGCTCTGTAGAAGGCGGCTGTGCAGGAGCCGTCTGCTCTGCACGAAAGTCTTGGTGGAGGCCAGCTGCTGCTTGAGCATCTCATGGAGGGCAAATAGCGCCGGGTTGAAGGAGCTGAGGGCTGATGCAGGGATGCACGTTTGAAATGAGCAGGGAACAAACAGAGCTGCAGATGTGACAAAGACACATCTGTACACGGCAGACAATCAAAACGAAAGTCACACGTGAAGAACGACGGAGCTCGTATCCATCAAGTACCTTAGCTTCACACAGTTCTGAAGTTTCATCCATAATTCAGTTGTGTGTAAATAAATGCAACAGCGTATTTTTTAGTGTCCATTCTTTTGGTCCCATTAGAGAATTATTGGAGTAATTTATCAACAACTTTTTCGCAAATTGGAAACCATTTCCTGTGACGACACAGCTTAGAAGAGACCTGTTGCAGTAAGTTCACATGACAAGTCAACACCGTGGAAGCCTGGATTTTCAACACAATCTGGGCTATCTTTGCTAAAAAAAACAAAACAAAAACTGCGTTCTCTGAGAACTGCGCCCACTGTGAAAGGCATCTCTCATCTCGCCCTACAATGCAATGACAGCTTTGTACCTGTAGATGGCGAAAAACACCATGGCACAATCGAAAGATGAGCGTTGAGCAGCTAAATAACTTGCCTCTATGATGACAGCTGTTTGAGTGTGTTCTGACTTATATATGCATCATTATGGCTGTTGAGTGCTACAATTACTTTAAATTTTTGCGGGCATAGATTTGTATATTTGAAACCCATCTTGATCCTGCACAATTAGATTCATTTGCACAAGACCAGCCTTGTAAGTGAGCAATATGTCGAGTCTGCATGTGCTCTCTTTGTCCTTGTGGTTGACTGGCAGACTCATTCTTGTGGGCTTTGTGCCTGTGAGTCAGCACTGTCTCAATATACAGCCTTCGTATTATGAAGTTGGTGTCAGTAATGACAAAAACAATGTAAGAGCAGGATCAGATTCAATCTGACAAAAGTGAGCCTGAAAGTCTTGAAAAAGGCAGAAAAAACCCCCACACAAATCTCTGTCATGCAAGAAGAACCAAATCCACACTCAGCTCACCACATGCATATTCAGCTCCTAACATGGCCTCATAGAAAGCTTTGTGTTGTTTCGTGTGCTGTCACCAGAGTGAGAGTTGTCTTTATGGGTACTGTTGTTGCATTCTGCTGAATGTCGTTACCTTCTACTTTCTCAGCACTCAGAGTGTAGGTAAGCACTGGTGTGGGGTCCATGGGGGGCCCGTCAGCTGCATCTGGAGGACAGGAACACCTTGAATATTCACCGCGTGAGCCCCGTCACGAGTGTCAACGTGGTGCACGATGATCCAGCGTGGGATGACTCACCAGCCAACCATGTGTGTGCCAAAGGATCAGGCTGCGTTTGCACTGCTGCCTCTTTCAGAGCCCTCCTGGGTGGTTGCGAACGACCCCTCGATCTCCGGGTGTGGTGCGATGACAACGATTCAGAACACGCGCTCCCGCCGAACGACGTCTGGCTGCCGTCCGAGAGCGGCGAAGCACTGGAGCGGCTGGGGTCCAAGGAGGCGCTCGAGTAATCCTCTGTCATTCCTGCCGCTGAGGTGCGCAGGCACTTCTCAGCAGTCTCCGACGCCTCCCGCCCTTCGCCTCTATCCCCAAGCAGATGCTCTGAAACCAGGCTGTCGCTGTGGCCGGCTGCTGACCTGCTGTCGCTCTCGAAGTCACTGGGGTACTCCTCCTCCTCCTCCTCCTCTTTGAGCCACTGATCCCTGTCCATGATTCGAGAAGCAGAGAGGGCATATCTGGACTCCCCCTGTTTGAGTGGGACGCAAACACACATGTCCATCTAACCCAGTTGGGGGTGAAGCCCTCCTCTGGGAGGTGGTAGAAAATCTGTTTTGCTTCTCACTGTTTTACTGGGAGCCTCTGGAGTAAATTCGACAGCGGCAGGCACGAGGTCGTCGAGTGTCATTACATTGATCTTGAAGTCTGGCATAAGAGGTAAGAGAGTTAATTAATGATGGAAAACAGGCAGGATGAGGGAGGGAGTGATAGAAGTACCTGGTTGGACATCTTGAAGGCATGAAATGAAGAAAGAAAACAAATAGACACTTTGTTTCCTCGTCTCGCGTCAACAAAGTGACAGTTCTTCTCGTCTTAAAAACTGACTCGTCTCTCACCTTCAGACATGGAGCTGACGGTGCTGTTCGGCCCCCGAGAGCCGAGACCGGCAGGGAACAGCTCCTCCAGGGAGAGCACCTCGCTGAGCACCGACGGGAAGGAAAGGGACCGCTGGGGACTCGGGGCTCTGTGCTGGGGGGAAGCGGGTGGCGAGGGGGAGGTCGCAGAGGGGCTGAAGCGGGCCTGAGCCTGGCCAGTGAACCGGAATGGAGAGTCATGGCGAGGGGGGGAGCGGGGAGGGCAGAGAGGAGCAGCAGCGGGAGGAGGTGGTGTCGAAGGAGGCCTCTGAGACACCTGTGAGAGTTAGGTGTGTCAACAAGTGCAGACCACTTCAGACGTCCACACAACTGCGACTAAAGAGAGAATAACCATATTTTTATATCATAAACTGCTACATTTCAGTGTGTGAGACCTGCAGTCTCTTAAACATACCTCATCCCACTTCTTCAGGGTTGAGGTTCTCCCTGGTCCGGTGGGGCTGTTGTCCAACGAATCCTCAGATCCTCCAAGTAGCCTCCTCATGTCCTCCTCATCACTCTCCAGACTCACACTCATCACTCTCATCATCTCCCGCCGAGCACCTCCAGCCGGAGCCGCAGCACCATTGGATCGACTCCCGACACCAGCCGGAGCAGCTCCAGACGCTTTCTTCTTGAGGAAGCGGTTTCCCTTTGGGCTCTGGTCACCGCTGGAACTTGTAGAGAGCTGCACGGGGGCCTCGGGGAACCGAGGGGCCGCCGGTGGGGAGACGTCTGAGGCCGGAGCGGGTTTCGTCCCCTGTCTGGACTGATCCTGGGCCTGCTTTCGGCTGCGGACGCGGCTTTCGATTTCAGCAAGTCTGCGCAGGGCTGCTGTCTGGGGGCTGCGCTGGGAGGATGCCACATGTCTGACCAGGACAGAAAAAGAGATAAACTACCTGCTCCCCCCCCCCCTTCGTTTCATTCCCTTAGATGGACACCCACCTGGGTTCAAGCTGAGATTGGATCCTGCTGACTGGTGACTGGCTGCTGCTGGCTGGCGCTGGAGGCTTCTTCAAAAACCTGCTCCTACCTTCCACCAAGCTCGGAGTTCCGAGGTCCTGAGCACACACACGACAAGATGATGTCAGGTTAACCGGCAGCCGTGAGGTGCGGCAGCAGTTGACGGCGCATCTGCAGCAGGTTCACCTGGCTTGGGTCCACCTCTCTACCTCCGTGGTGCCCCGCGTGAGGAGAGCTGGCCGTCCGAGGTGGAGGCTCAGTGACCGAGCTGACCGAGGACAGGTCGCTCAGGTCAGACAGTGAAGGCTGTGTGCGTGGGGGGGCAGATATGGCTTTGGCAGACCCTCCCACTGACAACTGGGAAAAAAGGAAGAGTTTTTAGAATTTTTTGTTTTCGGTACGATACAAAACACTCTAATGACCTCAAAACAAGCAAAGCAAAGCCTCAAAAACTAATTTTAAACAACTTTTGCACATATTTAAGCATTTAAACAGCATATGTGTGTCGTGCGGTGACCGTCCGTGCGTACCTGTGTCAGGGGCTCGTGCTGGGGTGCCTGCCCGCCGCTCTTCTTGGCTGTCAGCAGCACCTGAGCTCGGTCCAGAGCGGAGCTCCGGCCACATCGCTTCCACATATTGAGACGAACACCGTTCCCGCGCGCCGTCCCGGTTAACCAGGTACTCGCGCCGCCCTGTTCACGATGTTACATGTTAGCATCGGTTGTAGCCTGTTCAAAGCTTCAGCTATCTGGCAGCACGGAGGTCTGCCTGCTCATGTTAGTCTGTTTCTATAGAAAGTGTAGTTCATTTGTGACTATTTAGGCTTCCGTACCGAACAGCTAACATCAAACAGTTCACACTTTTATCAGTTTCTATGCAGTCTTTCCCGATTCTCCATCGCTTGTTGTGGCGTCGTTTGTTTCCATGGAAGAGGAGGGGTTTTTCTTCTCATCTAAACTAACGGTTCTCGGAATATAACAGCGACACCTACAGGGGAGAGTGTATTTCTGCGATAAATCGTTTTTTTACAGGGAGGATTTTAACAGCTTTTATTAGTTTGTTGCTAATTGAGCTGTACACAGAAGCCGAGTGACAACTGGGACAGACTTCATTTAAACTTACACACAACTGCTGTTATAATTAGGTGAAAATAGGTTTTTAAAAAACACATGTACTTTAATGCCACCAGCATCTTGCTAGGGAGAAAATAAAGCTTGGCACACCTGCTTTTGGAGATCTTTGCTTGCTCCTCTGTTGTGGTGTGAAACATCTTTGGGTGCCCAATAAAGAAACCACGGCAAGCCATCTCAAGCCTTTTGTTGAAGAGTAGTCTGAGACTGACCACTCGAGCGGGATGAATTGGGAAGTTCTTCCTGGATGATGGATGTTATGTAAGGTTGTTCACACTGACCTGTCTAAGCTCTGTCACAGTGATCCTGCTCAATTCCCTGGCTAAAGATGCCTATCCAAATAAGTTCCATTCGGATAAGTGACCAAAGGCCTCTTTTGCTAGTTCAGGATAAAAGATGATGGCCTCTGTGATCATTGCCACAAAGTAAAAGTCGTATTTCAAGAATTCAGGACAGGAAGTTCACCCAAAAAGCAGACAAGGCAAGATAACCTAAACCACTCTAACTAACTACACATTAAAACAAAGAACAAAAAAGAATATACATGACAAACGTCAACAACACTAAAAAAAAACAAAAAACAAAACCAACAGGAAAATTGATTGAGACAGTATGAGCACAGGAAAAAAACTTTCAGAACAAGCAAGTTAGGGCCATGCGTAAAGTGGTGATTCAGTGCAAACAAGCTTAGTGGGGTGAGTCAGTTGGAGTATCTGCTAATTCTTTTGTCCAGCTGTGCACCTGATAGCTTCAAGAGAGTGAACTTCCCTTCTTTTCCCTTTTTCATTTGCAAGAGCGTCAGACCTTTTGAAGTCCGGCAGTTTCCCAGTGCGAGGTGCTCCAAGCCACATGAAGCTCTCTGCCACCCACCGAGTGACATGACGAGCTACGTGGGTGTCTGAGTGCTCAGAGACTTCTCAGAGATGTCCTGACCCTGACTTCCTTCTCTGAAGACCCCCCCCCCTTCCATCTAGTCAGGCAAACGAGTCCCTCTAGCTCAATCCAAGCCTTTTCCCGGGGTCCTCCTTCCAGGAACGACGTCCCACTTCGGTGTGTCTGCAGTACTTCTGGTGAATTGGTGGCTTTGGGCAGATTTGGTGACTCTGTCAGCAGTGTCACCTGTGACAGGATAATGGATATAAGATAATGAAGTTTAATTTCAGACCATTTGGGACTTAAGTAGGTGTTGAACATTAAATATGAAGAGACTCAACTGATTGTACAAACAGCTCTTTTGCTTGGGACCACAATAAACTCTGAGCAAGCGTGAAAAGTGAAATTACAAAAGCTTCCTTTTAGTAGAACTGAAGCATTGGAAGTGAGAGAAAGTAACCACGCATGTCCGTGCCTAACTTTATTGACTTTGGAAAATGCACATTCCTCAGGAAAGAGGCACTTGAGCTGCCAGAAAATTTGCAAACAAATATACAAACACAACAAACGGAACCAGACGTAGTAATTAGCCTAATGGTGAGCTTGGTGGAGCAGGACGCCACATGAATATTCCAAGGGATAATTACCCACGCGGCTGCAGCGACAAAACAGATGGGAGACATGGTTATCGGATCGGCAGTTTCCATTCCCTCTGCGGCGGTCACACTCAAGATAGCACGAAAGTAATGGATGCGCATGAGACACTTTTTGGGCACTTTCATTTTGTGGGGAACAAACTGAAACAAGTCATCGGTTGGAGGCAGATCAAATGCTTGAGTTGGTTGAGGAAACAAGAACCAAAGTCAGATACCAGGGTTTGTCGTCAACAGGAGGCTGAATCAAACACCATTAAAGGTCATTGAGTGACCTTTTAGTCCAAAGGTCTTTTAATGCTTCCAAGGTCACGACCCAAACTGCAGTGGAAAAGCCAAATGTGTCTCAAAATAATGGAATGTTTGGGAACAGAACCTATATCCGTCTCTGCAGTGATCACTTAACACCAAATGGCTTCACGAACATAAAGATGACAGAGAGCTTGTAGTCACTCACTGTAAATTACTGTTTTTGTTCAGTTAAAAGATTTGTTGTGGACTCAGTTTGATCATTCTTTTCACTCCTTTTTGAGACACTGCTTCTTGAATATTAGTTAGGACACTGTCCTTTAGCTGTCCTAAATATCTGAAAGTCCCCAAAAAACCTAAAATGAGAATTTCAGGCCTTTAAAACCTAATAATAAGTTCTTTCTATTTGGTTCGACTGTGGTTCTTCTAACTCAACCTCCTGCATTGCAGGGTTCAAATCCAGCAGTGTCTTGCTTTGGCTCAGCTGCTGCTTTCAGAATTGGTATGATGCCATTTCATCAAGAGCACATATAAATGCCGGCAGGGTTGCTTCCTCTCCCGCTCACTCTGTCTCAAGACTGAATCTCATATTTAGGTAAACAGAGGCATTCATCAAAGGACTTCATTTCCCCAAAACATGAAATTGCTAGTTGAAGTAAAATGCCTGGCAATTTACCTCCAATTCATATCACAGCGGATCATTAGATGAGAGACTGGTGGTGTACTCCAGTGATTTTTGGATTTTAGCTGTAAACTTCAGCCAATCAGAGGGGTGGCAGGTGGATGGCAAGCACCTGTGTGAGGTTGTTGAATTTAAAGGCACAGAACAAAAGACTGCTGCCTATTTCTGACTATACATTTAAAATACATTTATAGGCGTAATCCGCGGCCGATGCACCGTCAACGCTTTATAAACAGACCGTGGATGCAAAAGACCATATTAGAATATGGAGAGAATGTCACCCTGCAGCTATTTTTCAAGGCCAGGGTTGCTTCGTTATGTAACGTCTATTCCTCTAGCATTAAGTCTGGAATGAGGAGTCACTGAATTACACTGGATGAAAACATAAAAACAACGCTTTTGTGTTTTTGCTCCCATTTTTCATTAGTTGAACTTCAAAGAACTAAAACCAATTTAGGTATGCAAAAGTCTTTTTCCTCATGATTATTGTTCACGAATTTGTGTACATTTGTGAACAATAGTCAAGAAAAATGTGTGTAATTGAGCACTTCTATGCAGGGATCACCCATCTATTCACAGGTGTGATAGATCAAGATCTTGATAAAACAGCAAGGAAAGGTCACTTGAAGACGATGTTTGGGGGGTCTGAAAACCAATTAAAATCTGGTGAGACCACCATTTGGCTCAGCAGTGCAACACATCTCCTCACCGGAGTTTCCTGGGTTGTTGATTTGGGCCTGGTAAATGTTGGTCCTCTTTGGTGCTGAGTATCAGTTGTACAGACGAGAGTATTCCAAACAATAGACAAGATGTCCAGTGAGTCTGGTGGCCACATAACTGGGATTTTCTCAGCTTTCAGGAATTGTGCCCTCATCCTTCAAGATTGAATGACACCACGCTGCAACATGGGCTGATGGTAGCTGACGAACTGCTCAAGGGGGGCTCGGGACCTCGTGTGGTCTGCAGTAATGCAGTAGGTTGAAAGCGCTGCCAATTTCACTGAAACATCTTTTGAGACAGTTTGTGGTAGCGAAATAAACACCCAGTACTCTGGCAACTGCTCTGGTGGACATTCTTGTGTCACACATGCAGCGATCCTCCTGTCTAGCCAGCCCCTTGATCTGTCATACCTGTGAAGTGGATGGATAAGCTCTGCAAAGGAGGAGTGCTCCAAACATTCCGCATGTTCTCCCCAATAGTCAAGTGACTGTGTGGAAGTTAATGCTTAATGTCTAGGCAACGTTGGATGCATAAGAATGAATGACAAGAATATTAACACAGCAAACTCGATCTGCTTGGATGATGTGTTTAACATAACTAAGACAATGTAAAAAAGTTCTCTGCAAGGCCGCACTTGGTTAGGTTAAAATGGTTAAGTCAATGCTTGAAAACAATACTATCGCTAATCTATATGCTTTGCTAAAAGTAGAAATAAGTGCAAAAATATGATTTTGGTTACAGGCTTAAAAAAAGCAAAGCTGTGATTTAATTCATAAAAATCGAAGCATGGTTGCAAAAGTGACTAAAGTTCTTCCAACAACTTTGATTCTAAGCCTATTGGCAGCATGTGACAGTTAACAACATTTTACTAAAGAAACAAAAAAAACAAACAAATATCATTGAGAAGCCACAGCTCGTGTAATGAAAGGATTCCTGCCTTAGAGGTTATGACATTCGATGATCAAACAAACCAACAGAGTCCACGTTGCACAGATAGTTCCATTTGGACCACAGTGCTCGACAAGAAAATACAAAGGAGAATCATTCCAGTTGTAAAAAAATCTATTTAACACAAGCAAAACACCTAAAGTGTGTCCAGAGGAGGTTACACAAACACTAAACTGATGCACAGAGACATGGTACACTGGAACCACAGCGTGACGGTGTTTCTTCTAAGATACAATCAGCTCTGAATGAACAAGAGAACACAAGGAAACAGATTTACATTAGTAATGAGCAGTGGACTGACATTTGGATGGAGCATAAATCTCAAACGCAGAACAAAGAAACATATTTCTTTGTGCATCAAATTAGGAATCTTTATTATTGGCATTGTGATGCATCTTTGAATCAGCTGATCGTTCCACTCAACTCTTCTTCTGATTCGTCAGTGGATCTCACAGGGGATAGGAAAGCACACAGAGCAGAATGTGCAGCAGTCGAGCAGAGATGTGTCCCTGGACCAATGAATCAAGTAGACCCAAACCAACGCGTTGAACTCCGTCAGCCCCGTTCACCAACCGTCTTTGGATCACACCGGTGAAACTCCAGTTCCCTCAAGTGTGTGCTTCATATAATATGCTAGTTGTGTCCATTTGTGCTCCAGCCATTTGCACAGGAAAGTAATTGACTCATTAACGAATACATTAATTCACAGAACTCAACCCAAAAGATCAGCGGGTTTCTTGGAAACCGCAAATGTGCGGTTGTAAAAGCTTCAAGTCACAGTTTAAAAGCAGCTTTCCTTCAAATGACCTGTATTCACCAATATGCGAGGACTTGTGAACTCCCACTTTCTCTTCTGTAGATTCATCAGCGTTCCTTGATGTTTCCGGCGTGGCTGTTTGGTTTGTTGTGATGCAACGGGCAGCAAGATGAAGGTAATCCCCGGTTTACTCTACTTCAGAAGGAGCAAGAGCACTTCTGTGATGCCGACACACATCGCACAACACATAGAACACACAATAGTTGACTGTAAATTAACGCTTGCTAATAAAAACTATTAAAAATGTCTGGTGTCTGCTACAGTTTGGCAACACCCATGATCACATTTGTTCTCCTGAATCCAGAGACCCAAGTTCATGCTTGGACTTTCAAAATGCAAAAAAACCTACAGCTCCTTGGCAACCAGCCCAAAGTTAGCAGGTACAATCCAAGGTGTCTGGTCTAAAAAGCCAAATTTTCAAGACATCATGCTTGACCCTCCACGTTGATGGATGTCACCGTGGCCATGAAGCAGCGCTGGAAAAGGCGGTCGGGCTCAGGGAGCTGGTTGTCGCAGTCCAGCTTGCTGCCCCTTAAGAAGTGCTTCCTGAAGCCTTGAGGTCCAGCACTGTTGTGACTGGGCCCCGGTTCTTGTGGGCTGGACATTGGGCCTGCAAGACAGAACACACACACACACACACACGCGCACACACACACACACACACACGCACACACACACAATCTTGTTTGAGACTTTGGGAGGCAGCCTCATACCCACACACACACACACACTGGGAAAACATGCAAACACCGGGCAGAGTGACTCAAGCTGGGTTTGAACCAGGAACCTTTTTACTATTAAGCAGGGGCTGACCACCACATCATACATTCATTTCTTTTTTATTAAACTCTTACTTCCCCTTACGGATGAATAAAAGCTGTGGGATCGCAGATTCAATCAGTGCTTATTAAAGAGGAATTATCCAATGATGAAGCGATGTTGGAGGCAATCAGGGAAAAACATCCCCCTGTGTAAAAAGGATGATCAAAGAAAAATCTGTCTTTTCTGTACACAAAAGGTCTTGTTTCAGCTAACGCAGCTTGTGTCACAATCCATTTGGTGTGGTGTGATCGCTCGTCTCAGTGAGGGTTGATCGCAAGTAAGGTGGAAGTCACGAATTACAAGATGTTCCCAAAAGTCTGTCAACCAATCACAACGATAAGAGTGTCACGGTCCAACAGGCGCAACGAAGCCCACTGCAGGGCCACAGATACGGTGCTTTGTGGCGGACGCCCACACAGTCCTGAGCAGAACTGGAATAAAGTTACTTAAAAGTAGCAGCAGCGGCTTCAAGCCTGTACAGGGGCTTCATTCATGCTTGCTTACAGAGGAATCCATATCCAGGCATTGAGACCACACTGTCTTCATTTTATTGTGTTCTCTGGATGTTGTCTGTTCAGTCTCGGCTCCCGACCGTTGTTCTCCACCTTCATTCCCACGACTCTCATTCGTGTGCCTCATGTCACAGGCATGAGACTGAGACTTAAAAAAGCCACCGCAAATGCTGCAAATAACTTCAAATTCGTGGATTTTCCAACATATTTTGAGTGGAAGATGATTCAGCTTTTCTCTGCGGTGTTTCATTCGCCCCACAGCAGGAAACTCTGCTTCTCTCCTTGACATGGATGAAACGTGACCGATTTCTCTGATGGTGCCAAGGAGGAGGCAAACGGAGGAAATCAATTGAGGACCAACGATGCAGGTTGCTCTAAAACGACACAATGACAGAGCAAGGAAAATCTGCAAGAGTGCGCGACAGAATCCACATTTTTTTCTAAGTCTGAGCGCATGTTCACATGTGTCCAGGTGACATCATGTTGCTGAAGACATCCAAAGGTATCCTTGCCAGAGCTGACATTGTCAATTCAGGAGAAGTCTCCACTCTGCAGTCCTTGCACGACCAACACACGGACACACACAGCCAGCAGGGGGGTCGCTTTGGGCCGAATCTCTGCACAACTGCAAAGCTTGAAACTCTTAAAGGACATCTAAACTTCCTTGGAAGAGATGGCTGGTTTTCCAATGCTGTCCTACTTGAAACACCATTTATACAGATGAGGTGAGTTTACTAAAGCCCAAAACAATTAATGACCTAACAAAATTAAAAATGCCTCCTGTCAGTCAGGAATGAAGGCCAGAGGACTAGATAGTTCAGAGCCTTGACTTTGACACGTTTGCCCTCACCTGGTGCTTGGAGAGACAGTCCATTGTCCAGGCCTCTGGGCTTGGTGGTGATGAAGAGATAGCAGAGGACACACAGGGTGATGATGAAGGCCAGGAGGACCACAGCTGCAACGGAGAGCCCCACCAGAGCCCCCAGGCTGAAAGACACGACGATTAAAAGATGAAGCGGGAGATTCTCAGTCCACTCCAAACAGAGCGCAGCATGTGTGGAAAGGATCCAAGGTGTGAATGGGGAGTGTGTCCAGAGAGGCAGCTTCCTGCTTCCTTTTAGATCAGATAAAAATTCAATCACCAGCAGGATGTGATGTATCCACTTGCAAAACAACTGAATAAGTATCAGGTTTTCTGAGGCATGACTCCATTGAATTAAAAAGATTTCCTGTGTTTAAATCTCAATTTTCTTACTTTTATTTAGCATTTACTGTATTAGGCCTTTGACTAAAATTCAGTGTCAAAGAAATAACATTTAAAAATGTAAAAAAAAAAAAAAAAAAAGTGTGACAAAAATTCAATCTGTATGAAAAGTGTTTCAAACTTCCACCTCAAAAATTTAAAGTTAGGATGTCCATGATCTAAATCGAAGCAAACAGAAAGAAGCAATCAATCCCCACCACATCCAGCGAATTAACACTGAAAACAGGGAATTTGCAATAAGTCCTGCAGCCACAGTAACCAGTTAAATACATGTTTATTTTTGTTGTGTACCATCATCAACTAAAACGCAATATTAGATAATGACACAAAATACAAAAAAAATTTCCAACATTTCTGGAATTTCCATCCACCTCGATAAATCATGTAAAATCATATCTTTAAAAACATTTCTCTGTTTTTAACTCAAAAGAGTGCTTTCATAAACATTTTGCACTGAGAAGTGAGACAAAAAACTGAGACCACCGGAGCACTTTACCTATAATCATAAAAGGCAGCCATAACACAACTATAAGCCATGTGTATCGTGTCAGAACAGCATTAACAGCAGCAACAACCATGCTATAGCTGTGTTGTATC
>JASSRZ010034064.1:0-19359 GCA_032164315.1 Malacoctenus gilli | reverse complement strand
GACTTGTGTTGCTTCCATCTTTCCTTCAGAGGTTTCGTTTTGAGCCACAGGATGGACTCTGCTGTTCATGCTGCATCGTGGGATACAGTCGGTAACACTTTATGCTACAGTCAGAGTTTGTAGATTCTCTGCAGCCATCTGTGGGTTTCCTCTGGCACTATCACCAACTGGCTCCCGGTTTGTGGTAAGAATAGAGATCAAACAAGAATGTATGAAATAATCAGCATTTATTGAAAAAAAGCACAAAATAAACACAGGAAAATTGTGACAGTGTCACAGCTCCAACAGACTGCAGACATCAGGTCAACTTGGATGCCTGCAGTTCAACTTTCCATCCTGCAGACACAAAAAAAAACACACAACAGCAACTTACATAAATTTGCCACAAACACTCATACACACTTGCATGAATCTGCAAAACTCCTGACTTTCAATGCTGTAAACCATTATGTCCATATAATTTAGAATTATTAAAAAAAAACCACTTCAAAAGTCACAAAATGAATCAACTTGTCAGCTTACCAAATGCCTTCACACTTTACCTGGACAAGCCCCCGTTTTTCCCCCAACTGGTTCAAAGGCCATGGCAAGAATGGAGACCTTGCAAGAATGTACAAAACAACACAATAAACATTTGAGTTGCACAAAAAACACAACAATCAAACACAGGCTAAACATGAGAGTGTGGCAACCAGAGTGTCTCATTACAGAATGTAGACCTCAGGTCAGCTTTATGCCCTGCAGGAGGCCCAGGTGCAGCCAGTTAACTAATGGTGGGAGGGGCCTAACAAACTCCTCCCACAACCCTTGATCATAAATAGTTTCATGGAAATCAATGTATGGACACAGAGTTGTTTTTTCCAGGTCTTGTATGTAATATACTCAGCATAACAAATGTTCTTGAAAGAAAACACTGAAGTTCAGTATTGCCCTTTTATGTTTTACATTCATAGTGAACCAATCAAACTGTTTCAATGATCTGTCTCACTGTTTTACTTGATTTATTTGAGCTTTGTGCTTGTCACTCTGATCAGTCGTTACATTGATCCAGTGAGGTAAAACTAACATTTATGTTTTGTATTTGTCATCTGAACTGCAAAAGTCTCCACAGTTTTCCAGAAACAGTTAAATCGTGCTTGTGAGTGAAGAGTGTCGCCGGACGCACACTGTAAAGATCCTCCTGCCAGTCACAGAGAGCAACTTGCCCAGCGCAGACAACTCTGTTCTTTCTAGATTGTTAGTAATGTTTCGCTTCCTCACTCCAATCACATTTCCTGTTATAAATACAGCTGTAACGCTGCAAATGTATGTGGGTGAGGAGACATCTGCGTCTCACTGATGATCTTTGAGCAGCACGATGCAGTGGGCATTGAGTGCGCATGTGTGGAAGCCGGTGTAAACAAATCACTCTGCTGTGAGATGCACCTGTTCTGTGTAAAAGGTGACACAATAACACAAGTTTACCGACGATTTGTTGTTGTGTAATCATGCTTTTTAGTTTTAGCCAGCAGTCTTGTTGTTGCCATGTGCTGCTGGGTATCTTCTGTTCTGGAGTGGAAAGAATATAACTGTGTTTAACTGATGGGGTAAAAAACTTTATGGCCCTTGAAATGTAGACATCCACTTCTTCGAAAGCAGCACAAAGGAACCGGGATGCCGCAGAATCGAGAGTTCACTCCATCGATCATCGCGCTCGCCGTCTCCACGTCTCAGAACTTCCTGCTAGATTTCTATGGCAACAACATCCATCTCCATTTTGGTGCTTTTTTTTCCTCGACATCTCCTCCTGCCTCCAGCTCACCTCCAACTCGGCTCTCTCTCTGATGAAATCCTCCGAGGCCTCTCCATCACCACTGACACCGCCTCCCTGCTCCTGCCAAGAACTTCGGTAATATCACACTTCATCTTGCAGGTTTGCACTCGGCGGCGGACTTTTGGCGCCTCCCGTTTTAATCCCGACACTTACTTTAGCTGTAAAGGCTCAGCGACACATAAAGTCACATCACGTCAGCCTCGCTCTGTTGAGTTATGTCTTTCCTGCTCCTCCAACTGCTTTCCAAATAATTACTTTGCCTCTCTTTTGATTTTACTCACCATTAGTTCTCAGATACACCTAAAAGAAGAGCCAGCAAGTGGATCAGACACCCTGAGGAAAATAAAACGCTTGTGGTCTTTCAAGTTTTGATGTGATTTTTGGGATATGGAGACTCGTGACTGTCTTTGGCTTAAAAATGGTGGACATTGATCACAGTAAGAAGGCATTCGCAGATGAAACCGTCAACAACCAGCTCGACCCGCCCACTTGCTCGCCACCCCTAAAAATACCTTCATTGTCACAACCTATAGTCCATTGCCATTCCTTTCACCCCATCCCACCCACCCCCACCCTTCCACTTCCTCTTGCGCGCACCCCCCCTCCCCACGGCGTTAACCTCACATTGGTGAGCACTGACAGGTGCCTGCCCCACAGGCTTCCCAGTACAAACACATTCTGCCCTCTCGTCACTCCCAGCACGCGCACCCAATCAGGTCGTGGTTTCACCCACGGAGCCACGGCCACAAAGAGTCGAAGGGGCAGCGGGGGAGACAGTTTGTGCCGCGGGAGGTGCCAAGTCCCTGATATCTAGCTGGAAGCACGCGCCGCTCAGGCTGTACGAGGGAGGCTGCGCCGGATCTTCAGGAGACGCTCGCCCATCTGGGGCCCAGGTGAAGGCTGTGGACAGGACGGAGACGGGGGAATTGGGGGACGGTGAAAAGATGTCATGCCGGCCATCGGCAGACAAATGAAGACGAAGCTGAACTCCAACGGCAGGATGGACTTGCTTCTCCTCCTCGTCTGCTGCCTTTGCTTCGCGCTCTCTGGTAAGAACCCCGTTAGGAATGCTGGTCTGGAGTCTGGCTGCACTGGGTGAGACGGATCAGAGAGCTCAGGATTCATGCTGATGATATTTTTATATCAACACAGGAGGCAGATTTTCTCCATGTGTTAACTGTTCGATTACATCCACCCGCCCACTGTTCTGACCTTTGACCCTGAAGGGAGCAGAAAAAAACACAGTCGTCCTGTGCTTGTTGGGGCTGTTGTTGCCGTTCCTCCCTCCACTTTCCGCTGCAGCAATTGGGACATTTTTGGAGGGGTGGGGGTGGGGGGGGGGGACAGTGTGGGTGACATCAGATAACAGATGAGCATCTCCCATTAAACTGTCAGTTGGCTTAGATTGGTATTGATTCCATCTCCTTCTGGTTCTCTATTTATTTACTATCGCAGACGAGATGGGCGGGAGGTAAAATCATAATTACAATCGATTGGCAGTGACTTCCTCTTATCAGGGCTCGGCTGGCGGGGCTTTGACTTTGACCTTCGTGACCCCGCAGAGGGAAGCTAAAACAGCGGGTTTGATTGGTGAACCTCACACAGACTTTCATGTCTAATCTCTGCTTGGAGGTTCAGGTGATGTAACACTGAATAAAAGGATGTCGATCGATGCCTTTTTATGAAAAAAATCACATCCTTCAAACGAAAGTCGATGTCGCCCACTCAAATGGACGCGACTTCTCATTATATGTCCTGGAACATATAATGAATCACATTAACACATGATTGTTTGTTAATCAGGATCTATTTTGGTCCCTGATGGAGCCGGTATCCCAGAAATCCCTTTGATCCCATCTCCCTTGTTGCGTATCAATTACATTTGCTCAGTCACCTTTGCTACTCATCTGCCCCGCTCACGGCGGCTTCATCACTTCCCCTTGCTGCTTCTTCCTTCAGGCGCCAGGCTTGCATCATTGCTGATGTTCAGTGTGGCTCTTGAGCTCACGTCTCGCGTTTGGCATCCTCCCGTCGTATCTCCTAATGATTTTTCACAGACCGTTCTCACCCCACATAGATCAGTCTGGGTGTTTCTACATGGCAGTATGAGAGTCGACTGCCCTGAGCGCAGACCCGGTGGTATTTTTAGTCGACCCGGTGTGAGCTGACACACACACCCACCCCCCAAACCGCTGCAGGTCTGACTCGCTGATCCACGGACAACAAACAGACGGTGGTCAGTGGCCTAAACATGCAGGTCAACATGTCACCTGCTGCACTTTTGAGCTCTGTATCACTTTGACAGCTCCGGTTTTGAACTGGAGTGCTGTGGAGTAAATCCTCCATTCATTACACACATTTTAGATCACACATGATCATTTTTTGTCTCTACCGGGTCGAATTTGTATCGTTATGATACTTTCTGTTGTTGTCTTGCGCTTTTTTGCACTTCTGATCAATTTTGGGCTTTGTTCGTCATTTATGCATCTTTGTGATTATTCGTTGTATTTTTGGTCACTGCATCTCGTAAACGCCGTGATTGGACTGTTGACCCTCAGCGCTAATGTGGCCTGAATGTCTGTCCAGTCGCTCTAACATGAATCGCCGCTCTGTGGAACCACCTTCTCATCCAGGAGCGTCAGAAACGGAGCGGCGGCTCCACGAGAAGATCTTCCACAACTACAACATGAAAGTGAGACCCGCTCAGTCCTGGGAGGAGAAGGTGATGGTGCGGGTGGGGATGACTCTCTCTCAGCTCGTCAGCTTGGTGAGTGCAAACACACGAACGCAACATCACCACTCACATGTGCCTCTCTCTTGTCTCTCATGCGTTTCTCTCCCTCCTCCCACAGAATGAGAAGAACGGCGAGATGACGACCAACGTGTTCATGAATCTGGTACGAGCCTGAGAACATTCGTCTTCATCTAGCTTCACCTCGCTCCGACTCCCCTCTCCCCGCCTCCGTCCCTCCGCCCTTAAATGGACTTGTCACTTTCTATAACCACAAATTATTTCGAGCTTTATCTGTCGCGTTCCCCGACTCGCCCGCTCACTCGTGGCGCCCTTCGCTGATTAGAATTCACGGCAGTGGGACCGTTTGTGACTGCGGCGGCGGGAGTGCGTTCGAAAGACTTGTCAAAGGCAGCCGCGTCCTCTCCCTCCCTCTCACAGGCGTGGACAGACTACAGGCTGTCGTGGGAGCCCGCAGAGTTTGACAACATCGATGTTTTGAGGATTCCTCCCAATAAGGTGTGGCGCCCTGACATCTACCTAATCAACAAGTGAGTTTCAATGAAAAAGAGCTTGAGGAAGGCTTCAAAATGTGAACGCTGATTCGACTACATATTAAATAGCTCATCCCGTCAAACACCAGAACACAGAAAACTCTCTGTTTGTGTTCCTGCAGTAACGACGGACAGTTTGACGTGGCTTTGTACGTCAACGTCTTGGTTTACAGTGACGGGACAGTCAACTGGCTCCCACCTGCCATTTATCGCAGTAGCTGCTCCATAGAGGTGCAGTCTCTTTTTTTTGGACACAGTTTTGTCCATTCAGAAAAAGGCAAGGGAGAAAAAAAAAACCTTTCTCTTCTGCTTCTACACAACAATCTGTAGGTGGCGTACTTCCCGTTTGACTGGCAGAACTGCAGCATGGTTTTCCGCTCGTACACCTACGACGCCTCGGAGGTCGACCTGCAGTACTTTCTGGACGACGAAGGCAACGAGATCCGTGAAATTGTGATCGACGAGAACGCTTTCACCGGTCGGTGGACCGTCTCGCTCCCTCATGTAGATTAAGTCGTTGATGGAGCCGCTTTTCCAGCCCAGTGCAGCTCAGACGGGACTTGTCTGTTTTCCCTCCTCCTCAGAAAACGGAGAATGGGCCATTTGCCACAAACCGAGCCGCAAAAACGTGAAGGAGGACCTGTACGAGGACATCACCTTCTACCTGATCATCGAGAGGAAGCCGCTCTTCTACATCATCAACATCATCGTGCCCTGCATCCTCACCAGCGTCCTCGCCATATTCGTCTTCTACCTGCCTCCCGGAGCAGGTCAGCTTCAACACTGTGACCATGCATCACTCCGCCTCATGTCATGGCAGGAAGCATGTGCTTAATGCGCTACGCTTCATGAGTCAGGAGATTCACTGATGTACGACGTATTGGAGGCAATTGACCATGGCAAGGAAAGTACTCCGTCAGTCCTTTGGCCTTGTGCGGTCACATTACAGGAAGATGTTTCACTGACATTGCAGAAAAGTGTACAAGTACCAGAACTGATGGTCAGCAGTCAGACATAGGATGTAAGACTGAGTCCGAGCAACATTTTTAAACTTAAAACTCAATAAGTCGAATCTTGCTTCATCAATGTCTACGAAACAATGATTCCTTCACTGCTGCCGGACTTGGTTTGCCAAAGCGCCTCCTGTGTGTGCAGGGGAGAAGATGACTCTGTCCATCTCCGTCCTCATCGCACTGACCGTCTTCATGCTGCTGCTGGCTGACAAGGTCCCAGAGACGTCCCTCGCCATCCCCATCATTGTCAACTACGTCATGTTCACCATGATCCTGGTGACCTTCTCCGTCATCCTGAGCGTGGTCGTGCTCAACCTGCACCACCGGACGCCCAGCACCCACATCATGCCCAACTGGGTTCGAAAGGTAACCGAGGACCTGATCCTGTCAATATTTGCATCACTGAAGAGGCTTTTTTTTACTCACAGCTCCACTTCTCTCCTTAGGTGTTCATTCACTTCCTGCCCAAGTATATTGGCATGATGAGGCCAAACCCAGAGGAACCGATGTTACCAGAGAAGCCAGATGATGATGACACGCCTATTCGAAGCTTTAACGGGCGACAAACTGGAGGGGAGTACTTCTTTCGCAAGATCAACCCTGATCTGGTCTTACCTTGGAAGGGAAGGTAAGATTGATACTCTTGATCAAATGTAAGGTAATGTAATCAAATGTATGACATTCGGATAGGTTCGTCTATTCGAGCAAACAAAATGGACTTTCTACAGTACAAGGGAAACAAAACAAAGAGACCACAGACCACAGGATCATTTGAACTGCTGGCATGCTATTTACCAATACATACAACAGACAAATGACAAGTTAACATGAAACTTTAGCACCTTAACCTTTTTCTTGTTCAGGGTAAGTATCCAGTCCTTTGTTTAAAACACTCTTCTTAGGATTTAAGAGCAGGCCCTATCATCGATCATTAAATCAGATTTGATTGGTTAGGTTTGATAAGTCAGATTGCAACCCTTTAATCAGTATTAATTCAGTTCAGTTCCTGAACAACAAATACCATTGAAAAAAAATTTACTTTTGCAGTTGAGTCCTACCGGTACAGAAGGTTGATGTGCACTCCAACAGAGGGTGTCGCTCCTTCGGTTGGGGAATGTTGCTGGGTGGCTTGCCATCTCGCCTCACCTGGTCCTACCTCAATTAAAACCTGAAAAAAAAAACACAAAAGAAACGTTCAGGAGCGTCGTATCTCCTTAGGTGCGTTCAAGAGCACAGGATATATAGACACTCCCAATTACCAATTGTGGTGTGACATGTAACTGGCGCCCTCTACCTGCAAATCAGACTCAGCGTTTATTTGGGACAGGCGATTATTTGTTTGTTTGGGGTTTTTTTTTTTCATCATTTCTGCACCTCAAAGAATCAGAATTGAGAATCGTTTAGAACAGGAAATGATAGTGGGAATCGGAATCGTTAAAATGCAAACAATGCCTCGCCCAAGCTGTCTCACAATGAAATGGAAAAACTTTGTGCTTTTTTGAAAAGCAAAAGCTGCTGGAATATTTAAAAATGCCAGAATATAAGAAAAGAAAATACAGTGTTTCCACAGTCACTCATTCATGCATCATTCTGCCCTCTGAGACCCACCCCTGCCATCACACACAGCCCCACCGTCCCCCCAAAACCAGGCCTGGTGCTGGGCATCTCTCATCCCGTTCCAAAGGCATCAGATTCAGCCCCAGCTAAGCCCCACACCCCCGTCCACAGTCGCCAGCCCCTAAGCCTCTGTTTAGGTTGGGCATTAGGGGGTAATCCCACTGAAAGGAGGAGGAGGGGAGGGTGAGGACGAGATGAGTGGAAGCGAAGGCCTGGTGCTGAGTGATGGGCGCGTTGGAGGCTTTCGTCGTTTCAGATGTGGGAGAGACCGGTGGGAGGGTGGGCCGCGTTATCGAGGCGGACGAGGACCGCGGCCGCATATCTACATGTCTGCGTCCTCGCTCGCTTCTCTTTACCTCGTCGGAAGGCGTGACCGCGGGTCTTTACACCACATTTATGAGCATTTTCTGGATGTTTGATGCTCACGCGTGATTCTGACCGGTATTTTCATGCACGTATGATGTGCTCAACTGATCCCGTTTCCTCACCCACATGTATGTTAGAGGAAACCCAACAGCCCATGGCATCAGCTTATACACAAATACTCGTTTGTAAGTGTATTTACAGAGCTAGTTTACAGTGCACATGTGTTTGTGTCAGCGTGCGTGTGTCCTCTTGTGTGTGTCATAGTGCGAAAGGCTCCATGTATCTGTGGTAATGAATACAAGCCGTGGAATGTGGATGGCATGCAGCGTGTAGAGCAGCACATAGCTTAGCACTGAGCTGAGGGCGCGCACACACACACACACACACACACACACACACACACACACACACACACACACACACACACACACACACACACATTTTTATTGCCTGACAGTCCATGTGTTGTCTCCCAGTCCTCCTCTGACTCGTCCCGCTCGCTCTCCGACGCCTTCCTCTTCCTGGTGCCCAACTTTCCTCACACTCTCGACACCGTCTGGGCGAGCGCCACGCGGCCACGTCCGCAGAAATGTGGCGAAGGGCGTCAGCGCGACAGGTGCCCGCCGGACTCCCAACCTACATTCCCTCAGAAGTCGATACTCGATACGCGTCCATCGAGTCCTTTGAGGGTTAATGACCACATTATAAAGTAGAGACAACAAGGTCAGTGGCGGCGCGAGGGCCCGATGAGAGGATGTGTGTTTCAGCAGAGAGGCCCCTCGAGGCTGCGTCCTTCCTCTCGCATAGCGTGACTACACAGGCAAAGTGTAGTGAAGAGATCACACCCTTCATTAAACTGTTACATATTCAGCCTTGTGACATTTAGCTCAAGGGTGCGCTCTTGGCATGCGTGCTCATGCCAACAGGGGCTATATACATCCCTTGTTCTTGTGGTGATGTTGATTGATCAATCACGTTATTGTGGTAAGCAACATCAGAGCAGATCATTGAAGTTTGGCGATGCCAAATGGGAAAGAACAGAAGAAGAAGATAAGACTTGTGCTGGTGAGATGGGAGCAGCAGCAGGTTTCAAAGGTGCTGAGAATACGGTCGCTTTTACAGCAGGTGAAGGGTGAACGGGGTGTTTGGAGGCCGAGGGCGGCGGGAGGAAGAGGAACCACTGACAAACCGTAAACACCCCGCGAGCGCTCGCCTCGGACCTCTGGAAGTGTGGCCAGACACGAGTACCTGAGGAACAGGGGTGAAGGTCACAACGCCCAGATACTCACACGCCGATGGTGGAGCGCCACTCATCAAACATGTGATTTCAGCCCCATAAGACTCCCTCGCTGCACCAACAGCTGTTTGCGGGCAAGAATGACGAAGGCCAGAGGTCAGGGTGTGGCGTAAATGTTGACCCAGTGTCAATGTCACCCTGCGCGAGGAGCGTGCGCCTGTCACTCAGCGCGGCGCGGAGCTGCGGGGGAGCTTGTCATCGGCTAGAGGGCACGCAAGGACACATTCTGCGTGTTTTGACATCTGCGTCTGTGCCGCGTGTCCTCGGCCGGGCAGATAATGTCAGCGCCGGTGGTGCGCAGAGGAGGAGGTGAACAATGCTGCGCCAGTGACTCATGACATGCACGGCATAAATCTCGGCTCGTTGGAGCCGCGGAGTGTCCCCCAGTTTAGACGGGGGTAATAACATTCTTCTTCGCCGGCGTGCGCAGCGAGGGCAAGTCTGGTGGGCTCCAACTCACTGTGAATGTACAAACAAATACAGTGACCCGAACAGTGGTCTGGCAAAAGGGCGACAGGGAATCAAGAAAACGAGCTGAACTCATTAAAGGTGCTTATTGCACAATTGATGTCGGGCCACTCCTGTGCATTAGTATAGAGTTTTCGTCCAACTTTTTTAAGTCATTGTCCTTTTTGTTTTCACTGTCAGGTGCGAGAGCCCCGTGCAGCTCCAGCAGCTCCCCAACTCCGACAGCTTCTGCCTCATCCTCCCCCCCAACCTGAAGTCCGCCATCGCCGCCGTGACCTACATGGCCGAGCAGCTGAAGAGGCAGGACACAGACGACACGGTGAGTGGCAGCAGCTTGGTATTTGTTCTGTCTGCGCCGCCCGAGCACAGAGTGTTCCAAACTAGACACCCCCCCCTTCCACCCCCTCCGCCAGGCGCCGTTCACGTGTCACGGCGTTCACACAGGACACTGCTGAGTCAGTGCCTGGCGCACTAAGTGCTTTGTGTCCCCCCCCTTTCGCAGATGACGGGAGACTGGCAGTTCATTGCCCTGGTGGTGGACCGTCTCTTCCTCTGGTTGTTTGTCATCATCACCACCCTGGGAACCCTGGCCATGTTCCTGGATGCCAGCTTCAATTACACGCCGGACAACCCCTTCCCCTAGTGGATGGCAGACGCACATGCAACTGCAGCCTGCCCTCCTCCTCCTCCTCCTCCTCCTCCTCTTCCTCCTGCTCGGTGCTTTCTACAAACACCCAATCTGACTTTCCATACACAAATATTCCACGACATGTAGTCAGGCTTCGACATTATTTATAAAGTCACCTTCGCATGTAGAGTAGGAGCATGTTCATGGAACTGACATCATGCCAGACTTCCTGTCGGTAGACTCATGGAGCTCTCTTGTATTATTTAATAATGTATTTTACACGCTGTGATTGTCTTCGTTTGAGTCTGTAATCTTGAAATACATGTTTCTCCAAAGTGACCGGCGGGTTTTTTTTTGTCTCAAGTCAAACATGAAGGGACCTTTGTTTTTGCCCACTGACAGACCACCCATTGCCTTTAGTGACTTGCAGTGATGGATTCAGTGCAGCAGAGGGCAGTGACGCATCAGGAGGTTTCATTTCCTGCACAGCAACTGTTTCAAGAGGATAATCTGCGATTCTGTTGCTCCACTCTCATCAACATGCTTGAAAAAAATGCCTCTAAATATTGCAAACGAATGAATTAACGTGCTTTCACGTAACAATGAAATCTGTTGTCCTGAAGTCCCAATACAGCTCAAATATCCCTGTCAATAGTGACTGTGTGTGCACGACGTTGCACATATAAGTTTGACCCGTCTCTGGGGGACATTGTGCAGTAGGTAAGCAGGTAATCACACAGGTGGTACACAGTCTTCGTTAGAGGAACCAGGGTGTAATGGACGAAAGCACGATCGTGCAAAGAGATGCAGAAACAAATGGGAGTAAAAGGTCTAAAATCCAAACATATTCTACCACCAGACGTCCTTTCTCACACCTCTCCCGTTGCGTTCGAGAGTGTCACTGCAGGCACTTTCACACCCACTGACGAGCAACACGAAGCCGCACAGTCTGCCACTGTGTCCATTGGGGCCGAACTGTCCAAATATGTCTCTCTGCCCTGCATGCAGCACCTGCCAGCCTCTCGGGGAGAAAAGGAGGCCTCGCTCCTTCACTGCCGCGCAGCGAGGACCAGAAGAATGAGCCCACAAGTCCAAGAATGCAATCCACTGGTCGCGTCCCGCCGCCGCCGCCACAAAAGCCCCAGCCTTCTTGCGTAAGAACGCCGAAGGTGGAGAGGACAAGAGGGCGCGGAGAGACGGGCGCCATCCCCCCCCCCCCGTTTGCGCACTCGGGGCTTTTCAGGGAAACGCCGCAGGCCCAGTGTGTTTTATTGCTAATGCCTCAGTGACTTCCAAGGGGCACTTAAAGGACTTCAATCATTGGATTCGCAGTCCACTTGCTCACTTCAGAGCCGGAGGAGGCCTCACTAACAGGAGGGGAGAGCCCCCCGAGAGAATGTTGTTAGTGCCCCTCTTTGGCTGATTTAGCTGTTTTCTTCTTCGCCTCCTATTGAGCGGTGAGCAACGGCTAAACCAGCAAGACGAATGTGTGTTTACGCTAAAAGAAAAAAAACTAGAAGAGAATAAAAAAAAAGGAGCCCGAGCAGAGGGGCGAAAGAGCAATGTTCCTTTTTGTGGGCTTTGCGTCCCGGAGCCTCAGGCAGCAAAGAGGAGACGGTATAAATCAGGTTACCGGTGGCAACGGCACTGGTAGCCTCGGCCCCCGATCTTCTTCCTGCTCGTCTTCCTCTTTCAGCACTTGGTGTTCACTTTCATCACCTTCGGGTTTTTGTTTTTTTTCCCCTCCCTACCCACCTTGATCCCCTCAACTTTGGACCCCCACACTGCCCTTCCTCCCCCCTCCTCATCGTCGCCAGCTTCTACGCTACACATGGGCAGATTCCTCAAGGTCCCTCCCCAGCAACAATGGGGCGTTTGTTGGCCGCGGCAGCATAGACGTCGGTCCCGTTCCCCATGCCTGGATACAGTACAAGAGGAAAGATTTATAGTGAGAAGAAGAGGCGCTCGGTGAGAATGAGAGTAAGCGGGGAGAGGGGTGGGGGATGGACGGGGGGGGGGGGGGCTATGAGGGCAGTCCAGTGTGATTACATCTTAAATAGGTAATCCAGCCAGTAGGTGAGCACATTCCCATTAACCTGGCAGTGGGGATGACTTACTCACAGGCTTATGGGTTATTACTTCCTCCCCCTCGGCTGTAGGACTATTGTTTCGCCGCAGTGTGAAGTCGCACGGACCGCGGCGCCGAGCCTGATCGCTGACATGGACAATGGCTGCAGTTGTTTCTCTTTTTTTTGTTCATTCAATGAAAGAAGTCACTACAATTGGCTTGTTATTCGGCCTCATGAAACAAATGGTAATATTAGGTAATTCAGGCAATCAACAACATGAGGAATCAATAAATGTGAAAGAAATCGTCCTTTCTGAATTCTCCACAAGTCAGCAAAATATCTCAGAAGAGTCTCATCCTCAGAGGCCCCTAAGCCCCCCCAAGTCGCACTTGTTGGTCCTGTAAACTGTTGAAGACAAAAACAAACACAGGTTGGTGTTTCTGAAAGGAAAAAGTCGCCTCCTGCAGACATTCTTCCTGCTTGTCCATCGGTCCTTCGCACCAGATTGTCAGATTTTTAGTCAACCACTCCATCATGTAAAATTCCACCATCTGCAAGTCGGCCGCTCTCAGACTTCCCAGCTGCATTTCTGTGGGAAATTGCTTCTTTCTTTTATAATCAGGTCACTCCTTGTTTTTGTTTCATGTGGAGGTGATGCCGTCTGCCGAGGGGGCTCACTGAGGGGGGGTCTGGACACCCCAGTCCCCAACACAAACTTTTCACCACATTCCAGTCTCATGTCAGTCACTGTCGTTGGAATTTGTCCACTCAGTGTGAAGTGATGACAGCAACAAGTGTGGAAGTGGAAACACAACTTGTTGCTTTGCTGTGGAAGGGGGGGGGGCAATTCCCAGCAGAGCTCAGGAGGACTCCGTGTCCACGCACCAGCAGACACATTAATGTCACACCCCCTTTCACACCATCACCCACATCTTGGATGCCCATCCCCGTTTGTAGGACCCCTTGTACACAACTCTGCAGCGACACTGAAGCAGCTCCTGGCTTTTTGTATGATTTAGTGGCTGCAGCAGACACTTTGTCAAGTGGAGGCAATACCTACACGGGGTCTGTTCATCCAGAGAAGAGGGGGGGCTTTTTGATTTTCTTAAGTTTTGAAGGTTTCCATCAGGATGGCCAACTCCGGCATCCAGCTTCTGGGCTTCTTCCTCTCATTGATTGGCATTGTGGGACTGATCGTCGGGACAATTCTGCCTCAGTGGAAGATGTCGGCGTACATCGGGGACAACATCATAACGGCGGTGGCCATGTACCAGGGACTGTGGATGTCGTGCGCCTTCCAAAGCACCGGACAGCTCCAGTGTAAAATCTACGACTCCATCCTGCAGCTGGACAGTAAGTGACCAACGCAGCCAGACACGATGAAATCGCATCACTTCAGACACAGCATTGTCGTGTTTTTGCAACACAACTCGTGGTCTCACCTGCGGAGAACGACCCCAGACTCGTCGGCGTGGCGCGCGTAATTTACGCACAGAGCCGGAGACGCTGTCCAGCCCTCAGATGTCTCTTTTGTGAGAACGACAACACGATTCGGGGGAGAAAAACATGTTTGAAAGAATGCCAGACTTCTCCCAAACAATGTCCCACGCCGGGGAAACTCACGCCTCTGCCATCCGTAACACTCCAGCACACGGCGGATGAGGCATTATCCGAGCATTATCCCACAACCGCTGTTAAAACCGCTGCATGTGTGGGAACAGAAGGTCCCCCAGTTGTTTGGCATGAGGTGCAAAGAGCACTATTGTTGTCTATTGTTTGCTGCTGGAACCGTTTGATGTCCTGAGGAACTTTAGCAGCTTATTGTATTGCAGGCCCAAAACACACTCTTTCACAGTGACTTTAAAACAACATAAACAGTTTGTTTTCTTTCATCCAGCATCTGTTGTTCAGTGGCAACAATCAAAACGCTCCAGCTCTTAGGAGTAAATTGATCTGTAAGTCAGATTTTGAGGCAAATTGTAATGACTGGTGTGGAATGTGTCTTCTGTGCAAGACACCTGCACACCTGACATCATTTCGGGGGTCAGTGCTTTGCTCAAGGACACTTTGTCGTGTGGGCAGGGCAGGATGAGGACTTAAACTGCCCACCCTTTGCGTGAAGGCCAAATCTGTGTGTGAAGTTGAGCGACGTTTGTAAAAGCACGAAGCTCCTAACGAGACAGAGCAGAGGGAGTGTGACAGTGAGCCAGGATACGCTGCATCCTGCCCTGCGTTTGCTGTATAATCACCCCATTGTTTTCCAACTCTCGCCTTCTCATACTCGTTTTATATCCTCTCTCTTTCCCCACCCATCCCTCCATCCCTCCCTGGAGGGGGTGGGGTGGGGGGTGGGGGGGGGTTGTTTTGTTTGGGCAGGGCAGGGATGGCCTAGACTGGCACAGACTGGTTCTAGGTGGACAGTGGTGGAAGACAGGGGGGAGAGAGGGAGAGAGAGAAAGAGGGGGCTTTCCCCCTGTGATAGGTTTATAGGGCGAGGAGGGGGTGGCGGGGGGGCTCTGATAGATGGGACAGTGGTGTTTTAGCAGGCCTCCACAAACTGGAGGGATTCAGTCCAAGTGAAAGGGCGTGAGATGTGTCTCCTCTTCCAGGAAAAGTTCACAATAAAGTGTCCGGGGGCTGAATGTGAGCGCAATTTACAACCAGTGAACACACACAAAGCCACTCTGACTGTTTATCACTCACTTACTGTCATTTCCTGCTTTATTTCCTGGTGTTTGTATCAATTTGTGTATTTTTTCCACAAAAGAGGTCCTCATTCATCATCTCTGCTAATCAATCACTTTTACCCGTCTGACTCCCGCCACCCCCACCTCCAGGTTCGCTCCAGGCCACTCGCGCCCTGATGATAGTTGGCATCATCGTGTCCATCGCAGGTCTGGGCGTGGCCTGCATGGGGATGAAGTGCACCACCTGCGGGGGGAGCGACAAACTGCGCAAGTCCCGCGTCGCCATGACGGGAGGCATCATCCTGCTGGTGGGAGGTGAGGCGGCGGAGAAATGCGGCGATTTCCATTCAACGAAACTTCACTGATTACATCAAAAGTCTGATCAACACAATATAATCCATCAACTGAGAACCAAAAGTTTCCATCCAAACCATCCAATCCAGCATTTTTGATTCACTGTGGTCTACTAAGCTGAGTCAGGGGACCAACGGCTAAACAAAGTCGACCAAAGACGATGTGATCGTTAAGACTTTCATGTTATGTAATCTTCTGAAAAGACATTTGCTTGGATCTCCCACACATACGTAGGAGAGGCGGGTTTGATCCCCTCAACAAAAAGCTCTCGTCCCACTCACTCCGCTGTCGAGGACATTACACAGACTGAGTCCTGCAGTCCTGGCAGCCTTTCTGACACCAGAGGTCGAACACGATCTGAGGAGCAAAGAATCACTGAAAGCCGATTGTGCTGGAGTCAGTAGAAAGCCGCACGGCGACTATAAAAGGGAAAAAAGCAGTTCTGCTCCATCTCAGAGTTTGATGATGACGTGTCGATTGTCCTGATTGATCTTCCAGGGCTGTGTGCCATCGTGGCGTGCTCCTGGTTCGCTCACAACGTCATCCGAGCTTTCTACAACCCGTACACTCCCGTCAACACCAAGTGAGTGGCGTAGGAGCATCGCGTGTTACCGTTCACGTGAAGTCTTCCCTGACACGCCGCCGTTTCCGTCTCCAGGTTTGAGTTCGGCGCAGCCATCTTCATCGCCTGGGGCGGCTCCCTCCTCGACGTCCTGGGCGGGGCCATGCTGGCCTCCTCCTGCCCGAGGAAGAAGCAGGTGTCCAAGTACCCGTCCATGGGCGGCTCGCGCTCCGGCCCTCCGAGCAGCGCCAAGGAGTACGTGTGAACGCACCACCACCCCCCCCCCCCCCCCTCTGGGAGAGGAAACAAAGACATGCGTGTGGACGTGACTCACGAGAAGTACTGAAATGAGACTTTCTTGGGTTATTTAGTTCAGGCAGGCATTTGTCGACACCCCCCCCCCCTTTGTTTCATGAGGGATGTCTCTCACCCCGTCCACACATTCCACGATTGTTTACAAGTGGTCCTCGCAAATACATTATAATTGGATCCCCTGACTCTTAATAGACAAGCCCCCAGGGCGCCACCTCTTGAATTGTAGCCTAAATGGTGGATTACGGCCAACGCTTGCACCCCCATGTCAGAGCTGGCCTTTATTAGCATTTGCCATGTAATTGAAAGTAATCAATTTCCACGAGGTGGGCCGGCCGTGACTCGCCGCGCGCCCTGTCATCCACGGCGACAATACGGCGCTTTATATTAACTCTCGGTACTAAAATAGACAGGCAGGGCGTGACTTCACACGCGGGGGCTCGGCGTGTCGGCCGAGCGAATCGTACGGGGGCCTTTTTACTACAACGGGCGCTGCAGCTCTTCGTACCCGTCTGTTACAAACTCTGCTTGGATATGAAATATCTGATCACGCAGTCACGCTGACACCATCGTGCTATTTGTTTCTGCATCAGCCGCCTCTATTTATTGTGTCAGGTCGTTGCACCCGTCGTACGCTGTGGCCCCTTTGTAGCTTCCAGAGATGATGGAGTCAAGATTTTTTCTAAGATGTGTGATGTTCTGAACATGTCTCCTTTTTATAGGTTTGTACTCTTAGCAGGTGAGGTTAAAATGGAAGATGTAAGTCCAACTTTACCATAATAAAGATATCTCCACATTGTTAACTGTGTGATGGTAAAACGGGGCCAGATTCACTCCCTGTTGCATTGTGAAGTCCCTTCGTTTGAGGAGTAAAGGACGCGACCAGGTTCAGAGGAGTAGGGGGTCAAACCAGCAACCTTGGGATTGGAAAGAGACCCCTACTCCAACACTTCTACCAACACCAATTTTTAGACTTTTAGTTTGAAAGTCTGAGATCAGCCAGCAGTGGCCAAGCTCTGGCTCTCATGTATGTACTCACTCCAATGCTAAACGGCCCAATGCACCATCCTGTGGTGAGAGGCGTTATTACATGATCTGTGTTTAATTTTGAAAGGGTTAAAAGAAGATTTGTGTTTGTCTGTAAGACGTCAAAATGTTATCCACTATCATCCCCAACACTGGGGAAAAACCCCAAAGACTTAGCAGAAAAAAAAACAAATAAACAAGTGATTACAACAATTGAAGACATAAAAGTGATTATTTGTGGCAAAAAAACTAAATTAATCCAATATTGAAAAAGATGCAGTCATGTGAGCAGGAAAGACAAAAACCCCGATTTCACAAAGATTCTCAGTTTATTTCCCGAGATGCATCATGAAAACTCGACCATTTCCATGCAGGTACAGCAAGCCACGACCCCAACGTTGATCTCTGAGCCAGAGAGTGAGCTGCGGGATGCGGCACCTCCGTGATGCGGGGGGAGGGGGGGACTCTCCCCCCAAAAAAGGAGAAACTACGAACAATTTCACAGCCAAAGACGCAACATCAGCACGAAGCCTTTCGGGGTTGATGCCCCCCCCCCACCCCCCGCCACCCCCCAAAAAACCCCGAACAGTGTGCGATTGTCCCCGCTCGTTTCCATGACCTCACACTGTCACACCTCTTAAGAGTCACGTGGGTGTCACTAAGAAAGCAGCTCAGCGTTTTGTACACAAAACAAACCTGATAAGACTGTTTATCGTTACAGATCAGCATGCCGGCGAGGATCAGGTTTGAAATCGAGGGTCTTTTTGGCATCAGATTCGACAATTCACACCAGAATTCACACCTCACAGCTGTGTGAAGCCCTGCTTTTGAAAAACAAACAGAGTCCCCACCCCCCTTTTAGTGGTTTCACTGCCGAGTCAGCAGCTCTGCAAGCGATGACACAGCAGGATGGGAGAGAGGCCGGCCGTGGCCGTGGAGCGGCCTGGGAACACACGACTACTTAGCCCTTGGACGGCAGGATCACCGGTTATTGATGCTTCGACAGACTTCATGCATAGAATTCTGCAACATGATCACTGCACAGAACAGGCATTCCCACAAAAAAGTGCACCGTTTGGAAACGTAAGAAACTCTCAGGCTGAGAGGGGCGGAGCGAGATCCGCCCAGAGACCAGTAAAAAACACGTACAAGCCATAACAGCACGACGAAAGAGTCTCGTTCCTCTTTCGGAACAATAAATAACGAGCAGTAGTTTGGTTTCTTTTGTTTTCCTGTGATTAGCGTGCTTTTCCATCCGCCGGATTAATGCTCCAGCACAGAATGATAGTCATTGCACAACCCAAGCTTAACATTTCACCTGCGGGATACAACATTAACAGGCTCGTGTTCCGTAACGCCGCCCGGCCCGCGGACAATCAGGGGCCGCCGTCCCGCCGGGGAAAAAGAGGCGGGCGGCAGGCCGCCTCTCGTCCGACCCTTCCGCTCGAGTGCAACTTTGAGAAAAAAGTAGCCCTTTGTTGAAAGAAGCTTTGAAAAGAAGAGACCCTCCTCGAATCTTTGCTCAAAGTGTCCTGACAGCCTACTTCCTACCGAGGTAAAGAGCAGAGAGCGATGCGATGCGATTCGTTCACAGTCCGATCAAAAGTTAAGTTAAATTAAACACTATGTACAAAGGAGGCCGTCGAGGCCTTTGCCCGGATCGAAGCCGGCCCCGTGAGCCTTCGCAGGCGCCGTCAGAAGAAGCTTCGGTGGGCCGCCTGGCACCACCAAGGCCAAGAGCACTGACAGGGGGTGGGTTCGGCATCCCGGGCAACTCAGTAGACAATTCCTTTGTGTGTGTGTGTGTGTGTGTGTGTGTGTGTGTGTGTGTGTGTGTGTGTGTGTGTGTGTGTGTGTGTGTG
>JASSRZ010034063.1:0-19364 GCA_032164315.1 Malacoctenus gilli | reverse complement strand
CCCCCCCCCCCCCCCCCCCCCCCCCCCCCCCCCCCCCCCCCCCCCCCCCCCCCCCCCCCCCCCCCCCCCCGCCCGCGTGGTATTTTCCCCTCTTTATTGTCCCTCCAAACACTGACGCGGCACCTCCTGCTCCCGCTCCTCTGAGTGTTAAGTAAGAGAGATGCTCCAGTGATATAATAGTCTGTTGGGCTTAAAATCTTTGGTCGGTGAGTCACAACAAGAGGGGGGGTGGGGGGGGGGGAGAGGACATTTGTTTCTGGTTACAACAAAATAAAATGACTCCTGAACAGCCAAAATGTGTCAGTTTGCATCCAAGTGGATGCAGGTTTGCAGTGTGACTTTGCTGAAACAACCCCCCCCACACACACACACAAACACACACACACACACACACACACACACATTGTTCAGGAATGAAAGCTGGTTCGGCACCAGAGCTCTTGTGATGCACGGTTATCTCATCCGTCTCGCAGGCTGCTGGGGAAAAAAAATGAAGTTGCTGCACTGCCTCTGCCGCAGGCCGTCCAGCCGCTCCTCAGCCGAGAGAAGGAATTCACCTGCGCAAGCGTCGGACTGACCAGGGTGGTCTCCAGGTGCGGTCTCGGTGCACGTTCTCCCATCCGCCATTGTCTCGTTCCTGCTTGGGCTAATTTCGGAGTCATCCCGAGTCACTTCCTGGTATTTCCTGCCGGTGTCCCCTGTGATTCTTCGAGGGGTATTTTCGTCCGGCGCTCCATGTGACCGCTGATCCTGCGCCGTTCTGTTGGGGTCGCAACGTTCCCAGCGTTCGGTCCCCGTTCGATTTTTTCTTTTATTCCCCTCACGTCTCCATGCAGCGGGACTGTTTTGTGTGTTCCGGTTGTCGACAGTCGAAGGAATCGGTTTCTCCGCTTCATACCAGCTGGATCGCCCAACGCGCGGCCGAGTGACGCGAGGCAAGATGAGACATGATGTTCGGCGCGTACGTAAATTTACTGGTCCGTGTATTCGGGCGGCCCTCCTGGAATCCCGCCGTTTCTGGTCCCCGCCGTCGCGCTCGTGCCCTCGAGTGACCCGCGTGGGGCTGACGCGACAGCTTGCGGCCAGATGCGGCTGGCTCAGGCTTCTCCTGTTATCGGCAGACCTCGCTTCACGGAGAAACATGTCTCACTCTCACTTCGCCCGTCGACTCGGTTCGTGGCGGTCCTGGCTGGATGTACGGACTCGAGAGAAGAGAGGTGTCTAACATGCGGACCGTGGGGGGCCCAAATACGGCCGCAAAAGGATCGAATCAGGCCCCAAAGATAGTCTTGGTACAGTATTTGGTCTTAAAGTCTGTGACACAACTGTATCCTTGAGTGAGAAGGTTTTTAAACAGAAAAAAAGTGCAAAAACAGCTCACGAGACAAATAAAATTGCTATTTTATCGGTTAGTTCACGAGGTTTTATTCTAGAATTTAGCTCTTTCCTGGCAGAGTCACAAAAACAGGAAGCAGGAAGATGTCGAGCAGCCTCCAGTCGCGCCTGGTCACCTCGATCCTGTTCGCTGTGGAGTGAGTGACGGGTGTAGTGGGGGGGGTCCGAGCACAGTTTCCCCGTACAGGTTCCTTTGCCAGTGCACTGTAGGTTCCCCTTAAATGCGCTCGCATCAGATGTTAGAGTTACGCGGCGGGACGGCGAGGAGCTACTTCGCGGCGCCTCGCGCTCGTCGGAGTAACCTGATCCTCGTTACGCGATTCCGCTTCGCTCTCGACTTCCCGCCCGCCCGCTCGCGCTGGATCGCTTTACCTCCTCAAGCTCGTTATACTCACCTCGGGTTCTTCCAGGCCAGGCGTGGCGACAACGGTGTTGCACGACCGCGCCTGGCGACGCGTGTTTGCAAGGATGACTCCCTCCTGCTAGGCCAGCTGTTGATCGGCGGGGGGGGGGTGTTCTTTTCCAACATCGCAAATCTGGGTCATCAATTACAGTCACATGAGACTTATATGCAAGTCATGCGAAACATGCTGAGGTTAAGTGACGCATCTATCCATCTGTCTGTCGATCTAAAGCCCGCCCCCCCAAATGTTTCTGCATGGTGGGAGACTTTCACACACGGGGTGGACCTGCAAGCATCCCACAGAGATCCCCCCTGCATGGAATTGAACCTGGACGTTGAGCGGTGAGGCAAACGCATTCATCCCCGCAGCACTGCGGGGGGGCCTCCAAAGCGTGGGAATCAGGGTGAACATATAGTTCTTATTAGGAATGAATTCAGGCGATACAGGAAGTGGTGAAAGGAGCCGCGGCGGTGCTTTGTTTCACGCTCCAACCTCACCGTGAGAAGGTCCCCAGCTCCGGTCCAGGTAGGCGTCGGCGCGTCTCACCGCGCAGATTCCAGGTGCTTCTCGTGTGTCTCTCCAGCGACTCCTCGCCTCTTCGTCGAGAGCCTGCAGGAGGGTGAAGTAATCCCGGTCCTGGAGGGGTTTCAGTGTGCCGCTGCTCCAACACACCTGAGTGTAATCGGTGTCATCTTGGCGCTCTGCAGGAAAATCCTGGTTACGGCCAGCTCGTTGCGGTCAGGCGGGCTGAGGCCGGGAAGCACTGGAACCACGCTGGGACAGCGGAAAACAACAAGTCAGAGCTGGTACAGTTTTTAACTAATCAGTGAGTGAATTTGGTTGAATTTAAAAAAAACAAAAAAAAAAAACCAACAGTCAGGTCTGGATCTTTACTTATTTTGGACTATTTTTCACTCGAGTTCATAAAAAATGAACCAGAACTAAACTGAAACTAAACATTCTCAAAACGAGTCGAGTAAAAATGACGGAAACCAGAAAATCTGGTCCAACAAACTGAGTTACAAAATGTAAAAGCAAATCAAACTAAAATCCCAACTTCATATAAAGTAACAGTACGCATTGAATGAATTCCCTCCGCCCTTCATCGGTCACTCACACTGTTGTTGGTGCGATGGAGGAGAAAAAAGGGACCTAACGTTCAACCAGCTGAGTGGGACGTTCCAGGTTTTTGATCTCTTAATGGCTCCAGTAAACCTCTGGTCTGCAGCAACGCACAACCCTGGAGAAAAAAAAAAACAACAACAAAAAAAATGTACTTCAAAGCAAATACAAAAACACAAATCACAACTTCCACTCATATCATATTTCTCACACCGCACCGGAATAATTTATAGCCAGCAAAATAACAGAGCGGATTATACAGGACCGCAGAAATAAAAGTCACGTTTAAATGTTGTTTTTGAACTACTTTCTGCGCCATCTGTTTTCCCTTCATGGCTTTCTGAAACATTTATTATACCCATGGAAAAAAAACACGGCTAAACATAGTTTCAGGATTTGTAAGACCCGGCAATTTCTAATCTTTCTCTCTTTCTCTCTGTCTCTCTTTTTTCTTGAAGCTCGTTTGTTTGTTGTTATTTGTTTCATGTGGATCCGTGACACGTAAAAGACGCGGGACGCCCCCCCCCGGTGTTGCAGCCTGCGTGTCAGGTGCCGAGCAGAGTCGACGCGTCTGCGTGCCTCATGCGCGGCCCGCCGGAGCGCTTTGTGACGCGGGTACGGGAATGATTATGAGCCTTAGGCTTGATTGCGGCGAGCTAATAGGATCAGCAGTCCTGTTTAATGAGCGACCAAGGCCCCAGATTGAGAAACGGGGGGCTGGCCGATCCCCCACCCCCCCCTCCGCCTCCGCGGTCGCTGTCTGACAGGCATAATTACATAATGTGCTTATTCGGCAAAGCTGTCTGTGCAATACGATGACTGTTTGGACATTTTTTCAATGAATACAATCCAGGCTTGCGACAAAAAAGGATTTCCTGTTCTTATGCTGGAAGTCTGCCGGTGAAGAAGGAGACGCTGTCAATCGATTTCCGTCCACTTGGAGCCAGAAATGACGCGAAGAGACACTCAGCGCTCATTTAGCGGAGCTGATGTGCAAAAACTGCCTTTTTTTTTCCATCCTGCGTTGTAAAGCAGGTGGTTGAAAGTCTATTTTTAAATGATTTGAAGCCAACGCCCGCCACCCCCCAAAAAAAATCAGATCTGAATATTCTCTTCTGCAAATCTTATCACAATCTTTGACTTCCAAAGCCCGGAATCGCAGAAAACGGCCTTTTGTAAGCGTTTTGCATCAATGCATCAATCTCTGAGATCAGCTTGCTGACTTTCTGTTTGCCTCCCCCCCCTCGACACACACACACACACACAGACAGACACACACATACTTTGAAAACCCCTGGATTTGCTGAACGTCTGATTTCCCTTCCGCAGGAGCGTCCGAATCCACCTTCAGCACCTAAACGAGACTCAAGGTTATCTCTTCCTTTCTTCTTTTTGTGCTGGATATTCCAGCACCTGTGTGTGTGTGTGTGTGTGTGTGTGTGTGTGTGTGTGTGTGTGTGTGTGTGTGTGTGTGTGTGTGTGTGTGTGCGTGTGTGCGTGTGTGTGCGTGTGTGCGTGCGTGTGCATGTGCGTAGGACCAGTCAACTTCCTGTTATGTCCTGTTTGGGTCAGTGCTCGTTTGCGTAGAAGTGGCACAAAACGGGCCAACTTTATTCAATTTGCATATGCAAGATGGCTCTCGAGTTTCGAAACTGGCCGGCCCTTTTATTCTGAAGGCTTCGGGCCACCAGTGGGGCGTCCAGTTGTCGGGAGCGTCGCTGGTTCATTATCCAGTTGGGAGTTTCTCTTGTGGGCGCTGGGAGACCTTGAAAAACAGTTGTGCCCAATTCTGCTCCGGGCCAAGTCGCAAAAGTGAGTGGTGTGACATGCAAAACAGGAAATGGTTCGGTTTACCGGGTTTACGCACACTAAGCGCGAGCGAGAGAGAGAGAGACAGAGAGAGAGAGAGAGAGAGAGACAGAGAGAGAGAGAGAGATTGTGGGGCTTTCATAGCTGTGTGCAGGTTTGGGCCACAGGAGAGCCCAACAGGCCGCATACCAGCGAGATGGAGCGCAGGGCGATGCCGCATGTGCTCACAACATGTTGGATTGAGAGCCAGTGAAACACAGGCTGGACATTATAATGCCACTGCTGCTGTCAGGGAGGCGGGACTTCAACTTCGGGCTTCATTTCGGACATTGGTTTTGATAGAGCAGTAGCTTCAGAGACTCGTCCACGCCCCCCCCCGCCCATGCTGTCCGTAAGAAAGACCATCGACCGCCTATTCTATGCTGACGTCTACATTACATCATAACAGGCTTTGAGATTAGTATGATAGCCAGTTTCTCCGGCCTGAGATAACTCGTCGTCCAATAGGACAAGGCGTCGGACTTCAAACCCGTGTCCTAATGTTGCAAAGTGGCTTCAGCTGCCCGGGCAACAGAAGACCCTCCTCTCTTTGGCGGGCGAACTCTCGGCGACCCCGTCAGACGCTTAACGACTCAACGTGTCTGGTAGTGAACAATGTGGTTCCACGGTGGGTGGGTTTCACAATCAACCTTCCTAAAGGATTATTCCCACCAACTGTGCCACTCTTGTGAGTGTTTGGCCGTGTGCAGTGAACCCGTCGCTTTTTATCGCGGGGGTCACGATCCAAAAAGAACGCGTGGCGGGCGAAATACGCGAAGTCGTCATCTTTATTGTTTTCGATTGTCGTGCAGTTCTGTGTTCCATAACAGTGTCCAACAGCCAAGTAGCTTCGAGCTTCCTGTAGCACGTCCACGGAGACGAAGCACGGAAGAGACTGATTGACATTGGCCTACAAGTCCCTCAGCCAATCAGGACGCAGAACACGATGCGCGACCAAGCTTGCCTCCCGTCCCGCAGACCCTGTGACAGCAGCCGTAGCTTTCTCCGCGGTTCGTCTTCGTGCACTGCGGTCCGAGGACCCAACTGGCAGCCGTCGGAAATGTGAAACAGTCGGAATCTTTCTAAGATCCGCTGCCAAGCAGCGTTTTTCTCGGAAAAAAAAGGCCTTGGGAGGAGGAGGAAGAGGAGGAGCGCTCTGGATCTTGGCGTGATGACACCGCGCAGATTTTCTACTTCATTTTAGAGTGGCGAGTCAACAGGCAGACAGGACAATTGGGGAAAACAGAGACGGAGACGGGACGGGATGGGGGGGGGGCGCAACTGGGATCCCACATGTTGCGGCTGCGAGGAGGGAAGTGTGTTTCCAATCAGCGGGCCACCGCGACATGATTTCATTTATTCACAAGGCTTTAATAACATGTCGGGAAAGAGCCTGCAGAAGATCACTCGCAACGCGACGACGCGTCACCGCTCAATCGCCGTGACAGCGCGTTCACTTTCGGTGACCAGTTTGAGTTCACAGCAGAATCCTTTGAAATTCTTTTGGGGGTGGGCAAAACATCTTCTCACGCTTAATCTGAGGCACGTTCGCTGTGGCGAGGACGCGATGCCTCGTGGGGGGGCTGGTATTAAGACTCTTGAACAGCGAATTTGCAAAGATGACATCTGGGACTCCCTTGAAGGAGGGGCAGAACGAAGTAAACCGGGATGAGAGACTCCTAAACGAGTGCGACTTCAGGAAAACTGTTCGCAGCTTTTAGTTTGAAGACTTCTGCTTGTGTGTGTCTGTGTGTGTGTGTGTGTGTGTCTTTGCATCCACGAGTGTTTTGGCTCCACTGGAATGTTTTGGTGAATCGGACACTCTCATGATTCAATCGCTTCGATTGGTTGTTTTGTTTATATCTGGCGTTTGTCCTCTTCGCCAGCTCTGTCTCGCTTAACTAAAATTAAGATGCCCCCGCCCAAGTGGGAAAAAAATAAAAGGATGACGTTGTCGTTCAAAAAGGAGAAAAAAAACGGAACAAAAGCACGCGCCGGTTCGCCAGCAACTGATTCGCGCTCGCAACGCTTGTCCAGGCGGTGTCCCGTTTACCAATCACGCTCTGGCGAGTGGGGAGCCACAGGGGAACAACAGAAAAATGTAAACTGTGCTAACTTGTTTTTCTTTGGGTTTTTTTTGCTCCCCATGTTGACATTGCTTAATAGATTTTTCCTTTGCAGCAAAACAGTCACAGCCGCGCGCCCGTGCCTTTGAAATGGAGGGACGCGGCTTCAAACAGGCCCCGTTTCTGCTCGCGACAGCTCCAAGCCCTCAAAACGCACTCGCCGGGCGCCATTCAGAGCGAGCGCCGGTCTCACAGCGCCGACTCCCGCTTCTCTACGAAAGGATGTGTCCGACCTTGACACAACGTGAGCTGTTAACGACCCGCAAAACATCTTGAAACGAGTTCACCAAAGTTTCTCCCGCTGCGTCCGAAAACACAGCGGAAAATCGTTTGCTTTTCCCACAGCGAAGGGTCGTTTCTCTGCCAATTGTAGACGGAAAGAGCAACTCCAGCGTGCTCCATTGATTCCTGTAGGCCTGTGTGGTCCCCACCAGCCCCGTTTGAGTCACTGTCAGTGTCGACAGCTTTGATTAATGTCACTCCTGCCCCCCCTGCAGGCGCGCGCATTCCCTTAAATGTAATGCTCGACAACACGGCATTTAAAATGTCAACGGTAATGGCATGCTCCAGTGCACTGCGTGTCACCCCCGCCCCGCCACCACCGCTACCACAACCACCACCAAGCAAGACTTCTTCGGATAATTACCCCGAAGAAGAAGATTTCACGAGACAGAAAAACTGTCCCATTTTAGAGAGTTCGCAACACTTGTCGCCAGCGAATCGGCTGGATTTTTTTTTGTCAGGAAATGAAAATATTAATGTTGAGTGTGCTGTGGGGGCGGAGCAGCGCTGACTAATGATACCAGTGGGTTTTTTTTCTCTGAGAAGCTGTTCTTTCCCTTCACATAAGACTGATGACATTCGTGACGCGGACTGTCAGCGGTTTAAAAACAACAGGCAACGCTTTCGTCGTTTATCAATCGCTCTCGATGTGTCGTTTGTGTGTGTCTCGCACAAGTGTTGACAACCATAATTGAGGAGTGGGGGGGCTGAAGACAGCACAGAGACTCTGAGAGAGCGCATGATAACCTCACACTTGGAAGGGTGGGGGGGTGGGGGGGGCTAAATGGCAGCGAAAAAATGTTCTGAGTGGGATGAACCTGCACACAGAAGCTGCATGCCTGCACTGTGGCCCTTGGCTGCAGGTTTGGAAACTGTACAGCAATTTTCAAATGAGAGTACACAGTTGAAAGAGACACGGTCTAACTCATTTTAAAACATTCTTCCGAGTCAAACTGTCACGCTGCTAACGTGAAGCATCACTACAGATCCATGTGCTCAATAATAATTAGTTCCCTAAATCTACAAAATTTGTTTTTTTTAAAGGCAACATCTCTTAAACATGAGTCTTTTCCTAATTTTGAGGTAAATTTCATCTGTTTCAGTCTCGGTTCCAAGCTCTCTCTGAATTCCTTTGTATGTCGGCAACGCACGAGTGCAGGCTTTCAGTGGCAGCCGCGGGAAACCTCGCCGGTCAGTCCGACAAACGAGCGCTGTGACGGCGTGAACTTGTGCTTTGCTTGTATAGCCCGAGCGAAACGGATCTGTTACGTGGCGAGGATGAGGAAGAACCCAGAGATCTGATCAGACCAGAGCCGAGCGGGTGATCCGCTTCGAGACGCGTCCCGGGACGGGTACATCGGTCCCTTCAGGGTTGTTGTGCGCCTGGATGGGAAGGTGATCGCCTGTGCTTGGCGTTAGGACCTCTTTGGAGATTCCCCTCTCGTGGTTTCGAAGGGTTAAACATTAGGATTTTCAGACCGGAGCTGAGGCCGGTCAGGACACCGCTGGCGTCTGTCAAGATGAGTTCAGGATGCAAATCCAGCCGCAGCCAGTTCTTGAAGGCCACAGATAAGAAACCTCGCAGGTGCCCGCACGGAACAATGGCCGCACACATAACGTTTGATACTTGTGTTTGCGCGATGTCGGCCTCCGGCTGGCAGCAGGCGTCACGGGAAGTGTTTGGCTCTCAGGCTGCAGACCAGCCAGAGCTCAGGCTGCTCATCGCATTGTTTCCTCAAAATATGATACACTTGTGTGTAAGAGTTTGAATCTATGCTGTTTTCACCCATTGCATGCTGGGATAGCCTCCAACACCTGTAATCATTGACCTTTTATTAACTTTCTCTATGTAATTCTGAGTGCTCTCCAGTTCTGAGTTAAGCATTCACACAAAAGAACAAAATATACTTCTTCACAATAATAATTTAGGGCTTGTTGCCCCCCCACCCCCACCCCACCTACGTTGATCATGGACCAGTGTACCACAGGAGAGAGCAGTGAAAGCAACCAAGTACAGAACTTGGAACCAAACAACAAATGCGAACCAACCCAGACTTCAGGTCTCGGGGTTCCCAATCTATTCATGGTTTGCAAAGCCAAACTTTCATGGCTGACCTCACCTCCAGGTCACATAATCTAAAAAAAAGATTATTATTAAAAAATAATCTTTAAAGAAGCAGCTCCGACCAGAATTTGTGCAAAGCGCTGACGTCCTTTGGCAGGACTGGTAGACGTCCAAACTTTCTCTGAGGAGTCTTCAGGTTGGACACCGATCAAGTGAAAGACGAAGGAACTGAAAAATTTGGGTACTTCCCACTTGAGCATCGACAAGGAGGACGAAAAAAAGCCCCAACGTTTAACTCGGTGTGACCGCCTCGGAGGCCATCCAGACCCGGAAGCGGTCAGCTATCTGCCTCCTCTGGTTATCTAGGAAGGAAAGAAGCGGGCGCGTAGTAAACCGCCCCCCCCCCCCCCCAAAAAAAGAAACACATTATCCAAAAGAATTACTCGCCCACATGATTTTTTTCCCCCATGTTTTTCCATCTCTGGGCTTCGGGTGCTAAACCAGGGCGAAGTCATGGTACAAAAAAAGGAGTTGGATTTCACACATCCACACATTCAAAATCACATAGAAACACCATTGACAGCATAGGCATGATAAGCTTTCGAGTAGAGAGTTAAAGCCTATGTCGCGGTTGATCTTTGTCGTAAAAGTTCTCGTGCGAGTTGCTCTAACCCATGTCGAACCTTTCATGCTCTCTCTCCCTCTCAGTTTCAACATACAAGTGAAAAGCCCTCGAGCCAAACGACGGGGGTAACGGGAGAAGTGCAGTCTCGTGTCAGGGCGAATCTGACTGTGTGGATTTTTGTTCATCCTCAAAATCCGCTGGCAACATGATACACACACACTCACACTGCGTACTGCCTCAAGAAAACGCACATAACACCTGATTCTTTTACTGCAAACACAGATATTTAAGACCCAATAAAATCCATAATGAAATGCTCAAAATTGTGTTCGCCCACTAAAAAGCTCTCACGTCCTTTGACTAAAACAAAACAGGTGATTATGTGTCATATCTGCACAACATCATAAGAGAAACTAGGTTATAAATATAACCGACAGGGGTCCGGTTAAAGAAACGCTTCTTGGCATGATAACACAAGAGTCTCCTGTAAAGGCTGAGCTGGTTCAAACCTCTTTTTAGGAGAAATGCAGGCGCTATAGAGTACTAACCAAACTCTCCTCTGTGTTTTGTGCTGTCAAGTCGAATATTTAAGACACATTTAAGAAGTGAAATGTGAGTGTGACGAGCTTGCTGTTGTTTTGTTTTTTTTTTTTGTTTGCTTGGACAACAAACACAACCCCTCAGTGTGCTTCATTTGTGGATGAGCTTGTCTGGTACATAGATGAACTCTGAGTCATTGTATTCAACACTAATGCTCAAAACCCGATATCAGTTCTAATAAGACTCATGATGCTGTTGCCTGCCTAGTGTTTGTTTTTCTTCCCTTTTTCTTCTCTGTTTCAAGTGAGAAGCTCGCTGGGCAACTTCAGAGGGCCGTGCATCACTTAAAATTGCAGTGTGGTGAAAATAAAGTTCAATAAAGGCGGGTCAGCGCCCTGCAATTAAACGTCTATAAATACATCAGATTATAACCTACTTTCTCTTGTCAACAGGAAGTGGAACTGCTCATGTGCCAATCGCAGAAGCGCAGCAGGATTAACTGCACCGAAATAAACCGAGCTACCCTCAGGGCCGCGGGCAGGTCCAGCTTAGCTTCGCAGTGCAGGCCTAACACTGGCCCCCGGGGCTGGGGGTCGGTCGGCCAAGCACTGAGGCACAGGACGGCCCCCTCCCCACCCCCCTTACATCTCTCCTCACTGAAAAAAGGCCATTATGGCTAATTCGGTGCTGATATTCCTCAATCATTGCGCCATTGTTGTGTGATCGGATTATTTTCGAATCACAGTGACTTGACCGCAAAAAAACAGAACCAAGCATAAATATTTCCAAGATTTTAGTGCAGTTGTGTATTTGCAGTGAAACCAAAGTGAGCGCGTGCGACGGGGGTTCGCCGAGAGCGGCAAATTAATTGTGTTGGAACCTCTCTGATGCGTTGAAGGAGGTGATTATGAATTAACAGCTTGTGCTGGCTCCCAAAGTATCAAATACCGCCGGTTTGCTTAAGCCACCAGAATCCCTCTGATACGCGGAACGTGCGGAGCCTGACGTGGATCAGATGGCTCCCGGATACCGGTGCTTAGGCACAATTACTTCCGTAGTTCCCTTTTTTTTCTGGAACTGCCACATTTTTGTCGGCCCGGCCTGCAAACTCGGGCATCCAGAACGAGTGGAGTGCTGAGCGGAGTGGCGCGGCTTTGATTTTTCACTTTCGATTAGTTGCGCAAATATTGCTTGCATCATTTTGGCACTGTGACCGTCACTCAGGTCAAACAGCGATACGTTTGGAGGAAAAATGGATGGCGGCGATGCTACTCAAAGTGTCATCGCCACGGCGATGGACTGAGCAGCGAGCGTAGCCTCGCCTCTTTTTCCGACCTTGCTGTCACGTGAGCTAAATAGGACAGCTTACGAGATTTGAGATTCATCTCAAAGGAATTTTCAGTTTGATTTTCAACTCGTTCTGGTGATCAGTTTTAGTTTCACGCTCTCTCTCCATTTTTGCCCTCCACTTTCTCGCCCAGTTTAGTCTTTTGACTCACTCGCCCAATAATTTTTCAACACCTTTGAGAGGCACCGACTGGCTTGGATGGAAAAATACCTGGAGGATATGTGGAAATGCTGGAAATTGAGGGAAAAAGTATAGTTTTACGTCAAAAGATGCAGTTTTCTTGCCTCGCGTCCACTTCCTAAAAGGAGTGTCCCCGTAAAACCCACGAGGCCTGTGCAACTGGATTATACAGAGACCACATCCAGTTGCGGTTTTCATGGTAATACCCAGAATCAGAGCGGTTTTAATGGGAAAAGACATGGGGATACGGCTAAAAGCTCCAAAAGCAAGCAAAGCAAAGCCTCCGGCTTCAGCTGCTGCGCCGGTGCTGTCTCCCAAGATCAGGCGTAAACCCTCACTCTCATTTCTGGCTTTGTGAGCAAACCTTCTCCCGGACCTCACAGCTTTGATCAAGGCTGGCATTTCCTAACCCCCCCCAATGTCACTCACGAGACATACTTCATCCATCATATCTGTCCCTTTGCTGTCCCTGTGTATCTGCAGCTCAAAACGGAGCCTCCTTATTGGTCCAGTTCACTTTTCCCGCTAATTTCCGGCCGCCAACCGATTGATGTCACTGCTTTGCTGTGTTTTTTTATTGGCTTGTTAAACCACCACCAGGGTCATTAAAGTCAACAACATCCATGTGAAAAGACTTACGTTAATGCTCTACTTAGAAAGTGTCCGAAAACAGGTTTTTCCCATCGTGCGTGTGTACGAAACTGAAAACATCGTCACGACCACATGAGGGGAACAATAATTTGAAGACACCAGGCCTCAAAACTATTTTATTTACAATGCTTTTCAAGACATTTAATTGCAGGTTTTCCTTAAAATAGGATCACTCTAAATTTTTTTTAACAATTTTATGATTTTATCTGCATTTGATTGTGATTTTAACTGCCTTCTATGTAAAGCACTTGGAATTGCCTTGTGTACGAATAGTGCTATATAAATAAAATTGACTTGACTTGACCAGCAGCCATGGAGGGACAGCTGCTGGGTCTTTACAGGGTATTAATGTGTAGTTTTTACATCTTTTTCTGCTTCTTATTTGTTCCAGTGTCTCTGTTTCTCTGGAGAAGTGTGCAGCGACTGGAGCCTGCGTCCCTCTCTGTCACTGCCCTTGCTGTTCCGACGGCACCTGTTGTGTGTGGTGTCACTTTGACACCAGAGTGCTTCCTTTGCACCTCTCCCTTTGGGAAAGTGGCAGTTTGTCTCTCAGTCGGTCCTGGTCTGGCTGATGGGGGGGGGGCGGAGTCTTTGCGATTTTACACTGTCTACGACAATGTGTGAGTGACCGGGTGGGACACCAGCTGTGGATTTGCACGGGAGTCCAGCTGAAAAGGCTTCTGGCAGCCAATAGTTTCCTGGATCAGGATCTTTTTATGAACATTATCGAATGTGACAAAAACATGGACTTCCAAATCTAAAAACGTTCAAACTCTCCACACAAGGCGACATCAGGTTAAAGGGCTTTTTTGATATAATGATACGTTGCATGGGAAAAACGTTAGTCGTGGTTAGTACCAGCATACTGTGTTTGGCTCCAGGTTGGAGGACTTTTAAAATGGGCTTTGCACAATATCCAATATACCTCTCCATGCACTCATTCAGTCATTTATCTTTCATACTGTTCTTTTTCCTCCATGTGAGGGTAACAATCTTACACACTTGTCCACATCTCTTCATGTGCATGTTTTTTGGATTGTAAAAAGGATCTGGAGTACTGAAAGGAAAAACCCACCCTCACAAGATGGCCCAAGCTGAGCTCAAAACCCAGGACCACCCTAACTTCCCTGCCACTCTTTGGCTCCAGCCAAAATGCAGAAGCTCAGGTAATGACAATGGAGATATGTAATATCTAAGATATATAAGTAATGGCTGTGGGATGTCGCCTGGAGGAACCTAACAAAGACACATTTGAGAACTTTTGTCCTTCACCTTTGAGGTCATTCTCTACATTGAACCCTCAAATGCCCCCCCCCCCCCCCCCCCGCCAGGGGTGTGTGTGTCCGGCGAAGGCAGGCGTCTCCTGGGAGTGATTATAGAGGGAATGATTATCAAACAATGTTTCAGCCGAAACAAGGTTCGTTTCCAAGACTTCTCTCGTTGTTGAGAGGCAGATTAACAGTCTGACAAAGCTGTTGATCAACAGCCATTTAGAAAAGGTCTTTGAAAGCGACTCGGAGCTTTCTCATACTTTCAACACTGTCATAATTTTACGCACGCGTATCCAAGGGCCTAAATGAAAACATTGGGTACATCATCACTCAAAGGGAGCACGCTTTTTTGCACACAGGCTTCAAACATCTAACCCGAGCCATAACCACAAATTACAGCACGTTTGTTCCTACCAGACTGGTGCAAAAGGCCTGTTCTCTGGCATGAAGTCAGAAATGTGTTTAATATTTAGGACGCATAATATTTTTTTCTGTCTTTTCATTCAAATGAAAAAAAAAAGAAAAAGCGCAGACACTTGTTTGGAAGACTCGCAGTGGTGAATGTCCGGTGTCTGACGAGGGCCTACGTGACGACTCAAACGAGGCCCGTCAGCCAGTCAACGCCGAGGCCGTCCCACGATGGAGCGACCAGCGACTCAAACCACGACGGGCCACGAAAAACAAACAAATAAACAACACTCTGGCAAAATCATTCCGACTCTTTTCCGACTTTTTTTCATGAACTGGAGCCTGCTAGCCAGCTTTGAAAAATGGGAGGACCTGAGTGCCCACATGTTGAACAGACGAACGGTGTCCCTTCTTGTTTGTACTGAAAGTCAGGATTTCACAGCAAGACAAAGGATAGGTCACGTCATATTTTGCCGCACAAATTAAAATCCGACTCCTAAAATCCTTCCGTTCCTAATCCAAATCCTGGGATATGTAAGGCCGTCTTATCTCGTTTCATTATTCCAAGCAGAATGTTTGCTTTCGAAATATTGCGACCACTTTGGTTTCTTTTCTCTCTTTTTGTTGTTTTTTCTTAAGTATGCGGTTCAGTCAATCACAAGGACCAGAGGATACCGGGCCCCCGGGGTAAAAGGCACTTTACACGCCCAACGCTACGGCTTTGCCGTAATTTTTACAGGGACTTATAAATTTAAGTTCACTGGCCGGATCACTGTGAGAAGCAAGTGTGCGCTTGTCGGTGGTGAGGTGGGGTTGTTGTTGGTGGTGGTGGTGGGGGGTTATGTTGCTTTGTCCACCGCTGTGGCTAATCTGACTGGGTCATGAACTTTTCAATTCCAGATCCGTTTAAATGCAGAGGCCACGACGGGGTTACGTTCGACTCCCGGGGACGGGTTTTAGTCATCCCGAGGGCTGAGCCGGGATTGCATGCAGACAGATTTGTTTCGTCTGGCGTTCATCACACCTCCCCGTGATTTGAAGTGAAATGATCAGCCATGGATATTGTCAGCCTGTAATTAAGTGGTTGTTTGACTGATTCGTTGGTCGGTTTCATAGTGGATGTAATACCTTTTTTTCTTGGCATGTTTTTAAAACGATTTTCTTCCTGGGTCTTCACAGGAAGCGCTCATTGACATGACGTTGTTCTTGTATACAGTGTCTTGCACAATGTCGAAGGACGAATTATTCAGGAAATGAAACGAAATCCACCTGACGCCGCTCCTCCCGCCGCAGGGAATAAGCGAATAACCAGCACCTCCAAGAAAAGCGCCCACTGAGGTTTCATCAACTTGAGCCTGTCAAGGACAGATTCCCTCTCAAAGTTGAATTTTGTAACTTCACCTGCTGAACACGTGTCCTCTCAAAGCTAGACACGTGATTTATGAAGGATTTTTTTTCTTCCTTTCTTCCTTTTTTTAATTCTTCACCTCAACTGTAAGATCTTTACATCATTTCGGGGTGCATTTTCCAAAAAGAAAGGCACTTGGTAGAGTGCATACCTCTGCCATGCCACACACTACTTATGTAGTGAAATCCTCCAAAAGTAATTATATCGTGTTTTATTTTTCTCATTACTTTGTTGAATTTTCTCCCTGCTGTGTTCTTTAGTTAAAAAAAATCCAGATGCAAAAAAAAGTAAAAGAGCAAGAATATTACGCTGACAAACAATTTCTACATTGTAAACATTAAGGTTATTATTAAAGAATTATTCATCATTTTTCATGAATTGATTATTAGTTTATTATTGTAAAAAAAAGTTATGTTTACATAGGTACGAATAACTTTTTTCCAACCTAAAAATAAATAAATAAATAAATAAATAGATAGATAGATAGATAGATAGATAGATAGATAGATAGATAGATAGATAGATAGATAGATAGATAGATAGATAGAAAATAAATGAATAAACAAATAAATAAATGAATGAATAGAGCATTAACCAGCAAATGAGTTGTGGGACATTAAACAATGGTTTGATTCTTCCTCACGGACCTTCGAACAGAAAAGCTGTTAGTCATTCAGCAACTGGCAACGGCTTTGTAATATCTGAGGCCAGCGTGCAGCGCCAATGGTTGCTCATCAAATCATCATGAAAGGCAGCGTGACCAAAAATTCACATTCACAGAGTGAGGAAACGATTGCACTATAACTTGGCATTTCCTTGTCCCGCAGTCATCCAATGTGAGAGCAACGCAGTCACAGTTTATGTGGTTTTTTTCTTTAATTTCACCTTTGGTTCCAGATGCTGAGCCGTTGCAAAAGGCGAAAAAAACAATGAACTTTATGGGTCCCTTATTAAAGCATAGCGGAGGGCTGAGGATGTCGAGCTATAACAGCGGGGAAATAAAAGGCAATTAGCTGAGGAACCCACAGGCAGGGTCTCACAGATGTCACTGGTTCAGCTGCAACTGGCTGAACTCTTGGCGGAACACCTGCCTGCTTTATGGCGCGCTAACGTTCTAACCTGGGTGAGGACGAAGCTTCCAGTCGCCCACATGACTCCCAGTGATGTGAAAAATGAAGGCCCAAGAAGTTCCTTTCATAGTGTCGGGCAAACGGTGCGGATCATGACCCAGAGAAAACGGGCCAGTCTGTGGATGGAGGCGAGCTCGGCCACTTTAAAGGACCTAATCGTCCCCCTTGAGGAACTCTTACGGTGCCATTACGTGCGTAGATGGGCCATGAGCAGGCTTCCTCGCTGCCTGCTGGCTGGCTGTTCATTTGAATCAGGTGTCCTGGAGCAGTTCGATAGTTAAGAACCCGCTGGGCAGCTGTTACCCAGCCCCACACGCGAGAAACACTGTTTCTCATGTGAATGACTTGGATAAAAGGTACTTATGAGTGCCGCTGTTGTCGCCAATTAGTCTCGTGTGAACAACATGTGTCGATTCCGCAGCAAATGCAACGGGCACTGACCCAAACAGGACATAACAGGAAGTTGACTGGTATCACACACACACACACAAGCGGGGCTATTTCTCCTCACACTTACTTTACGCTCACTGCGTTTGACACAGTTCGGGGTCAGTGTTAGATCATGATAACCCCGGCAGGTCATCTCTCGCGAACTGAGGCGGCGTCCCAGCCACAAGTCTCAATGTACATGCTTGTTGACGTCGCGTCGCCTGTTAATCCCAGAGCGACAGTGATGCCAGCCTTTGCCGTTTTGATGCCCGCCACGAGCCCAACGGTGCACGGATGTTTCACCTTGAAACGCCGCGGGGCCCGGCAAAAGGCCGACTTGAGGGGACCGTTGTTTTGGTGGGTATTTGTCGCAGCCAAGCCGTCGCCAGAAATAACAGACAGACATGTTGCTTTTTCAACTTCTTGCCTACGAAAATCAAAGTTCCCCGCCGCCGCCGCCGCCCCCTCGCCGCCAGTACGCACCACCTGCCGATGGCTCGCAGCTTTCTGCTGTGGGCGAGCCGATCCTGTGACACACCTGAAGCTGCCACAAAGCGGGCCGGGCTCCAGGTCACATGGCCCTCCTCCCCCGAGCTTCCTCCTTCCGACTCGGGCCTCGTCCGCGCCGGCCTCCTGCGGCCGGCGGATTTACCGGCCCCGCTGTTTACCACGCACGCACTCAAGCCGTGTGCCGGCCCTTTGACCCGTTAGCCGGCGACCACCTTGGCCGCAAAAGCGCAGATGCTCCGCACAAGTGTCAGAGTGCACGCCGGGATTAGATCACTTTCTATTTTCTATGAGTAGCGAACTCATTGCCCCAGAGCTAGGCCTGTTTCCAACAGGGGATCATCCCTTCCTAGCCTCCTATCCCAGTGCTTGATCCCCTGACCGGGCACCGATCAGACACATCTTAGAGGGTGGGCGAGATGCTTCAGCAGGCACTCCTCCAACTGGTGAATGCGCGACGCTTTCTTTCCGCCTTCAAAGTCGCTCACTTTTGCGGGGCCGCGCGCCGTGATGTCTTCCAGAGCGCTGCGAGCTCCCTGTCCTGAAACGGCAGCACGAGAAGCATTCGCGTCCTTTCACGGCGTCGTTACAAGAGTGGGGGACATGTGGCAACAGAGCATGGGCCTCTGAAATCGGATCGTGATCATCTTCAGATGAAGCAACCCCCCCACCCCTCCCCCCCCCCATTGTTTTACCATTTGTTGGTAATTCAACATCCTTTCGCCGAGCAAATGGTAACTAAAGGAAGAACAAAATGACCACAAACATTCTCTGAAGTTGTGATGTCCAATTTATTTCAATACATCTGATGATGATGATGATGTGAGACATGTGAGCCCCCCCCACCCACCCCACCCCGCCCTCCTCCAGTCTGTCAGAATATGAAAGCCTCCTTGAACTTCTACAAATTTCTCCCTCAAGTCACACAATCGATATCTGGCACGACTTGGGAAAAGTGCAAAATGTGGCCTTTGTGTTTTGGGTTCTTCTAATAATAGCACCAGTTAGAACCATCACAAACTTCTGCAGTTTGCCTGGAACTTCAGTTCTGTATGTCGAGCTCTCTGTTGGTCAGCCAGAGTTGCATCCTGTTTAGCTGACCTCTCTAATGGGGTCAAATGGCAAACAACTGAGCCTTGTTTGCACCGCGGGCCCCGCGTCAGATTTTCCTCCTCCCCCCTCCCTCCCTCCCTCCCTCCTGACTGTATTTGATTGATGAGGATCTGATTTCAAGAAGTGTGAACGCCGGAAGAAAAAAAAAAAATCACATGCAGACGCCGCAGCGCCACAAACGGCCAGCGACGTCACCGGGCCGAAGAATTCAGGGCGCTCGAGGGGTCAGAGTTGTTATTCCGGAGTTGTTGAGCGGGAAGACAATTGCGACGCGAAACATGGCAGTTCGTGTCAGTCTTCTATCTATCTTACTTTAGCCATCTGTTGAATTGGCATCAGGAAATAAGATGAACTGAATGTTACAGATCCGTTATTCTTTTACTGCTTCTTTCTCAAGTGTAAAACTTGATTTTTCCGTCCATCTCAGGAGCGTACGCGAGCACACACACACACACACACACACACACACACACACACACACACACACACACACACACACACACACACACACA